>VMBQ01008795.1:11848-22061 GCA_007657795.1 Dreissena rostriformis
TGTTTATTTATAACTTAAATGATTGATTTGTCAAAGGTTTTTTTTTAATGATATAACTATCATTTCTTTCCTGTACTAATTTGTGAATGGTAGGTTTCATTACTTACCTGTGGACTTATGTCCATAGATACATGATGAACTGTGGCTATGATCTCTTTGATTAAACCACAGGCCTTGGCAGTCAGCGATGTCTGCCTTGGTCATTTCTGACTGCCCCCCCTCCCCCTGTCCGTCCGAAAACTTTAACATTGGCCATAACTTTTGCTATATAGAAGATAGCAACTTGATGTTTGGCATGCATGTGTTTCTCATGGATCTGCACTTTTTGAGTGCTGAAAGGCCAAGTTCATCCTTCAAGGTCAAAAAACAAAATCTAAGGGAAGTAATAAGCTTTAAAGGGAGATGATTTCTATACCTGCCAAATGATAAATAGAAATTGTATTTCAAAGCGGTGCAGTAGGGGGCATTGTGTTTCTGACGAACACATCTCTTTTTTTCATTTTTTATTTGCTAATTGTTTCATTTCAACTGGGCAAAAATAAACCATTTTTGGGCATGGGGAACGGGTCTTGTAAGTGGATCACGTTAAAAAAGATGAAAAAACTCACTTTAAATTGCAGGAGGGTCAGACCTCATCTGAGCTAGCGAGAGATGCAGGGTACGACTACATCGCAAAGTACATCGAGAGTTACACGCCCCTGATGAACGGGAAGGCAGAGGGACACTCGTGATGGAGGGGCCCTTCAGCATAATGTGATAATTTTATCTTCCCATCTGTGTTCACAGATATATGATACATGTTGCTTTTCATGTCTGGGTGTTCAGCGTTTTTTTTTGCGTCCATGCTTTTGTTTACAAATCAAAAATTCTTGCTAGTAAACAAAATATATGAGAAATATTTAATAATTGTATTTCAAACATGTTTGATTGGCTGGTAAAAAACTGTAGTTCGAATTCATATATCAGACGAGATTACATGATGAGAACATTATTTAATTTACTTCTTGAACAATGCATGTAATGAATATTGTTTTCCAAAGACAATTCATGCTCAAATTAGTATTACTTTCAATTGTTAAATTTCCTAGAAACTGGATTTGTGTAATTCAAGGAACTTAGGTTTTCTACTTCATATTTTATCGGGCATTTTTTGGGTATATTTATTTAATTATTGCTAATCAATATAATTACATGTATTATGTTTTACAAAGAAAACTCTAGATTGCAACCAAAATAAACAATCTTCATAACATTAACCATAAGTATAAACTACTATGNAAATACACCTCCATATTTTGAGTTATATTTAATAAGAGAATGATTACTGTACAAAGTATGCACAAGTATTGATGTTATTATTAACAGCGGACTGGATGTCTGAGATGCTGGGAACCAAAAGTTATCTGCAGTACTTTAATTCCAAAACGAGGCACAAAACAGGGAAATGACTGTGTATTTACTCAAAACATTAACAAATTGGTAGTTAAGGTTTAAAAACTGTAGTATGAAAATTTTATTTTCTGTTCTTTCTTTTCATATTTCCACTTGCTTTGGTATTTCCAACCCTCAATCTTTGTTATGCCCCCGGTAGGGTGGCATATAGCAGTCACTTTGTCAGTCAGTCAGGCATTCTGTTACTGGAGTTTTTTTCCTAAACGCTTTCAGATATTTATCTGATTTTTTATAAGTTTGTGTAATCCTGAATTTTTTAATCACCGTGTCTTAAACTGAAAGGGGTAAGTCATGTCTCAAACATATGCATGAATTTATAATCGTTTTGCATTAAAATGATTATTTGTGGTCATAGTGTTTGATTACTTCACTATTCTATTTCAGACTGTTACATGTGCGTTATTCTTCACGTTCTATTTCAGACTGGTACATGTGCGATATTCTTCAAGTCCTATTTCAGACTGGTACATGTGCGTTATTCTTCACTGTTCTATTTCAGACTGGTACATGTGCATTATTCTTTACTGTTTTATTGCAGACTGGTACATGTGCGTTATTCTTCACTATTCTATTTCAGACTGGTTCATGTGTGTTATTCTTCACTGTTCTATTTCAGACTGGTTCATGTGCGTTATTCTTCACTGTTCTATTTCAGACTGGTACATGTGCGTTATTCTTCACTGTTTTATTGCAGACTGGTACATGTGCGTTATTCTTCACTGTTCTATTTTAGACTGGTACATGTGCGTTATTCTTTGCTGTTCTATTTCAGACTGGTACATGTGCATTATTTCACTGTTCTATTTCAGACTGAAACACTTGTGTTATTCTTCACTGTTCTTTTTCAGACTGGTACATTTGCATTATTCTTCACTGTTCTATTTCAAACTGGTACATTTGCATTATTCTTCACTGTTCTATTTCAGACTGGTTCATGTACGTTATTCTTCACTGTTCTATTTCAGACTGGTTTATGTGTGTTATTCTTCACTGTTCTTATTCAGACTGGTACATGTGCGTTATTCTTCCCTGTTCTGTTTCAGACTTGTTCATGTGCGTTATTCTTCACTGTTCTATTTCAGACTGGTTCATGTGCGTTATTCTTCACTGTTCTATTTCAGAATGGTTCATGTGCGTTATTCTGCACTGTTCTATTTCAGACTGGTACATGTGCGTTATTCTGCACTGTTCTATTTCAGACTGGTTCATGTGCGTCATTCTTCACTGTTCTATTTCAGACTGGTTCATGTGCTTTATTCTGCACTGTTCTATTTCAGACTGGTTCATGTGTGTTATTCTTCACTGTTCTATTTCAGACTGGTACATGTGCGTTATTCTACACTGTTCTATTTCAGACTGGTCATGTGCGTTATTCTTCACTGTTCTATTTAAGACTGGTTCATGTGCGTTATTCTTCACTGCTCTTTTTCAGACTGGTTCATGTGCGTTATTCTTCACTGTTCTATTTCAGACTGGTTCATGTGCGTTATTCTTCACTGTTCTATTTCAGACTTGTTCATGTGCGTTATTTTTCACTGTTCTATTTCAGACTGGTACATGTGCGTTATTCTTCGCAGCTCAAGGGGGCTTCCTGGACATTGTGCGTCTGTTGATTGACCATTCTGTGCCTGTAGACATACCCAGCTATGTGAGTTGTCTTCTGTTCATTTTAATTCATGTTGCTAATTAATTCAAATACTCTAAATTAATTGGTTCATATGATTTTTATGTCATTATTTTATTTGCTTTTACTCTTAAGAGGACAAATATGAAGTGATGAATTACATTAAAAGTACACAAACAGTTGAATGTTCACTAATTTAAATGGTTGATAAATTTCATGACGAAATTCAGAAATTTGATCCTATTGCTAGGGTGATACTGATGCGTTTAACTGTGTTGGGGAAACACAAATGTTTACACGCACGATGAGAATATCTGCACAAATATTTGGTGATTTTTGAATAATGTACATGTGGAGTGTACATGAATTAGTTTTTTACAGGAATACTAATAGTATTTTTGTGTTTCAAAACTCTAATTTTATGGCATTAATATTCTTTTTATTATTTATTTGATTCAATAACATGTTATTAGTTTTTATATTTACCTTTTGAAATTTGAAATGAAATATATCCCTGTGTCCATGTCAGGATGGAGGGACGCCCCTGTTCGTGGCGTGTCAGTGCAACCACCTGGATGTAGTGAAGGAGCTCCTGGACAGGGGCGCAGACATCAACACACAGATGGTGGACGGGGCCACACCCCTGTTCATCACCGCACAGAATGGCCACTACCAGCTGCTGTCTTACCTCGTCAAACAGGGGGCTGAGGTGGATTCCAAGCGCAAGGTATGAGAAATCGAGGCCTGACATTTAGATGCAAGGCATAAGGTTAGTTTCATGTATTAGAAATCAGGGACTGTATTGAGGTGTTTACCTAAACATAAACATCAAGTCAAGGACACTCATGGTTATTGTATATTTTATTTTTGTGTCACTTGAAAGTTTTATTCTCATCATTATATGTGTTCAATATACAAAGATGATGGATATATATTGGATTTTTTTAAACATAGATAATTGACATTGTTTATCGGTAGACAAGTAGCTATTATTACCAAGCACTCACCTTAACGGTGTAATATATTGTGATATATTGGGGTGTGGAAGCAACTATCTATTGTTAATTCGTTTATGGTATATCAATCAACCATATTTAGTGGAGATTGCTTGCAGAGGCCTTTAGTGTTGATTGTATTTATATTAAATAATATTTGTTGATCTCCCCTGAAGTACATGTAAGTATTATGCTTCACACTGACTTTAAATAGAAAATGTATGATTTTACGAAATGTGCTTGTTTTTATACTCTGAAACTTATTAACAAGTCTTGGAGAAAAAAGTGTCTTGTTCTGGGGAGTGACCTCCTTTGTCAAAAAGTCTTTTAAGCTCAGCTGTTTTCGAAGAAAACCTGAGGTATTGTCATAGCCCTCTCGTCTATCCGCGTCTTTGTCGTCCGAAAACTTTTACATTGGGCATAACTTTTTCAATATTGAACATACCAGCTTCATATTTGGCATGCATGTGTATCTCATGGCGCTGCACATTTTGAATTTTGTTTGTTTTTTTTATTCAAAACTGCACCACAGCTGAGCGTTGGCATCCGCTCGACGGTGCTCTTGTTGTATATTTATGATGTCCCAATTGCTCTTATTTCTGAACAACAGGCTGTCAAGCTTGTATCTAATGTGCTTGTTACTTACACCATATGCAATCTTTGCAATATTAGAATAAATATTTAAGTTTCAAGTTATCCATAATATGTTAAACAACAGTTAGGCAGAATATATTTTAATTTTAAGGTATTTTTATGCCCCTGGTAGGGTGGCATATAGCAGTTGAACTGTCTGTGATTCCGTCCGAAAACTTTAACTTTGGCAATAACTTTTGCAATATTGAAGATAGCAACTTGATATTTAGCATGCATGTGTATCTCATGGAGCTGAACATTTTGAGTGCTGAAAGGTCAAGGTCATCCTTCAAGGTCAAAGGTCAAAAACCAAAATCCAAGGGAAGTAACAAGCTTTAAAGGGAGATAATTTATATTTATCATTTGGCAGGTACAGATCATTTTCACAAGGGAAGTTATAATTTTTAAAGGGATATTATCATATAATCAAAAAATATTTTTTTTAATATAAAGCGGCGCAGTAGGGGGTATTGTGTTTCTGACAAACACATCTCTTGTTAAACTCAAAGATGTAAATGTTTCATTGTTAAATCTTTTATAAATAACCAGTGGTTGTGGTGGTGTGATTTCAGGACAATGCCACGCCTCTATGGATAGCCTCCCAGATGGGTCATCTAAATATTGTGAGAGAGCTGCTGACCAGTGGAGCAAATGTGGACGTCGTCAGAGAAGTGAGCACTCTCTCTTTTTCTAGCGAGTCACGTTCTGGGAAAACTGGGCTTAATGCATGTGCATTGAGTGTTGTCCCAGATTAGACTGTGCAGTCCGCACAGGCTTATCAGGGACAACAGTTTCTGCCTTCACTGAAAAGACCTCCTTGAAAAAAAAATCCATAAAAGCTGAAAGTGTCATCCCTGATAAGCCTGTGTGGACTGCACAGTGTCATCCCTGATAAGCCTGTGTGGACTGCACAGTGTCATCCCTGATAAGCCTGTGTGGACTGCACAGTGTCATCCCTGATAAGCCTGTGTGGACTGCACAGTGTCATCCCTGATAAGCCTGTGTGGACTGCACAGTGTCATCCCTGATAAGCCTGTGTGGACTGCACAGTGTCATCCCTGATAAGCCTGTGTGGACTGCACAGTGTCATCCCTGATAAGCCTGTGTGGACTGCACAGTGTCATCCCTGATAAGCCTGTGTGGACTGCACAGTGTCATCCCTGATAAGCCTGTGTGGACTGCACAGTGTCATCCCTGATAAGCCTGTGTGGACTGCACAGTGTCATCCCTGATAAGCCTGTGTGGACTGCACAGTGTCATCCCTGATAAGCCTGTGTGGACTGCACAGTGTCATCCCTGATAAGCCTGTGTGGACTGCACAGTGTCATCCCTGATAAGCCTGTGTGGACTGCACAGTGTCATCCCTGATAAGCCTGTGTGGACTGCACAGTGTCATCCCTGATAAGCCTGTGTGGACTGCACAGTGTCATCCCTGATAAGCCTGTGTGGACTGCACAGTGTCATCCCTGATAAGCCTGTGTGGACTGCACAGTGTCATCCCTGATAAGCCTGTGTGGACTGCACAGTGTCATCCCTGATAAGCCTGTGTGGACTGCACAGTGTCATCCCTGATAAGCCTGTGTGGACTGCACAGTGTCATCCCTGATAAGCCTGTGTGGACTGCACAGTGTCATCCCTGATAAGCCTGTGTGGACTGCACAGTGTCATCCCTGATAAGCCTGTGTGGACTGCACAGTGTCATCCCTGATAAGCCTGTGTGGACTGCACAGTGTCATCCCTGATAAGCCTGTGTGGACTGCACAGTGTCATCCCTGATAAGCCTGTGTGGACTGCACAGTGTCATCCCTGATAAGCCTGTGTGGACTGCACAGTGTCATCCCTGATAAGCCTGTGTGGACTGCACAGTGTCATCCCTGATAAGCCTGTGTGGACTGCACAGTGTCATCCCTGATAAGCCTGTGTGGACTGCACAGTGTCATCCCTGATAAGCCTGTGTGGACTGCACAGTGTCATCCCTGATAAGCCTGTGTGGACTGCACAGTGTCATCCCTGATAAGCCTGTGTGGACTGCACAGTGTCATCCCTGATAAGCCTGTGTGGACTGCACAGTGTCATCCCTGATAAGCCTGTGTGGACTGCACAGTGTCATCCCTGATAAGCCTGTGTGGACTGCACAGTGTCATCCCTGATAAGCCTGTGTGGACTGCACAGTGTCATCCCTGATAAGCCTGTGTGGACTGCACAGTGTCATCCCTGATAAGCCTGTGTGGACTGCACAGTGTCATCCCTGATAAGCCTGTGTGGACTGCACAGTGTCATCCCTGATAAGCCTGTGTGGACTGCACAGTGTCATCCCTGATAAGCCTGTGTGGACTGCACAGTGTCATCCCTGATAAGCCTGTGTGGACTGCACAGTGTCATCCCTGATAAGCCTGTGTGGACTGCACAGTGTCATCCCTGATAAGCCTGTGTGGACTGCACAGTGTCATCCCTGATAAGCCTGTGTGGACTGCACAGTGTCATCCCTGATAAGCCTGTGTGGACTGCACAGTGTCATCCCTGATAAGCCTGTGTGGACTGCACAGTGTCATCCCTGATAAGCCTGTGTGGACTGCACAGTGTCATCCCTGATAAGCCTGTGTGGACTGCACAGTGTCATCCCTGATAAGCCTGTGTGGACTGCACAGTGTCATCCCTGATAAGCCTGTGTGGACTGCACAGTGTCATCCCTGATAAGCCTGTGTGGACTGCACAGTGTCATCCCTGATAAGCCTGTGTGGACTGCACAGTGTCATCCCTGATAAGCCTGTGTGGACTGCACAGTGTCATCCCTGATAAGCCTGTGTGGACTGCACAGTGTCATCCCTGATAAGCCTGTGTGGACTGCACAGTGTCATCCCTGATAAGCCTGTGTGGACTGCACAGTGTCATCCCTGATAAGCCTGTGTGGACTGCACAGTGTCATCCCTGATAAGCCTGTGTGGACTGCACAGTGTCATCCCTGATAAGCCTGTGTGGACTGCACAGTGTCATCCCTGATAAGCCTGTGTGGACTGCACAGTGTCATCCCTGATAAGCCTGTGTGGACTGCACAGTGTCATCCCTGATAAGCCTGTGTGGACTGCACAGTGTCATCCCTGATAAGCCTGTGTGGACTGCACAGTGTCATCCCTGATAAGCCTGTGTGGACTGCACAGTGTCATCCCTGATAAGCCTGTGTGGACTGCACAGTGTCATCCCTGATAAGCCTGTGTGGACTGCACAGTGTCATCCCTGATAAGCCTGTGTGGACTGCACAGTGTCATCCCTGATAAGCCTGTGTGGACTGCACAGTGTCATCCCTGATAAGCCTGTGTGGACTGCACAGTGTCATCCCTGATAAGCCTGTGTGGACTGCACAGTGTCATCCCTGATAAGCCTGTGTGGACTGCACAGTGTCATCCCTGATAAGCCTGTGTGGACTGCACAGTGTCATCCCTGATAAGCCTGTGTGGACTGCACAGTGTCATCCCTGATAAGCCTGTGTGGACTGCACAGTGTCATCCCTGATAAGCCTGTGTGGACTGCACAGTGTCATCCCTGATAAGCCTGTGTGGACTGCACAGTGTCATCCCTGATAAGCCTGTGTGGACTGCACAGTGTCATCCCTGATAAGCCTGTGTGGACTGCACAGTGTCATCCCTGATAAGCCTGTGTGGACTGCACAGTGTCATCCCTGATAAGCCTGTGTGGACTGCACAGTGTCATCCCTGATAAGCCTGTGTGGACTGCACAGTGTCATCCCTGATAAGCCTGTGTGGACTGCACAGTGTCATCCCTGATAAGCCTGTGTGGACTGCACAGTGTCATCCCTGATAAGCCTGTGTGGACTGCACAGTGTCATCCCTGATAAGCCTGTGTGGACTGCACAGTGTCATCCCTGATAAGCCTGTGTGGACTGCACAGTGTCATCCCTGATAAGCCTGTGTGGACTGCACAGTGTCATCCCTGATAAGCCTGTGTGGACTGCACAGTGTCATCCCTGATAAGCCTGTGTGGACTGCANGAACATACAAACTTTATTATTATGATTGAACTTGAACAAACAAACTTTATTATTATGATTGAATTTAAACTTATGAACTTTATTATTATGATTAAACTTGAACTCATGAACTTTATTATTATGATTAAACTGGAACATATCAACATTACATCTTTCCTGGTATATATTTCCCTTACATCTGTTGACCAGGACGGCGCCACCCCGCTGTTTAAAGCATGTCACAAGGGGCATCTCGAAGTAGTGGAAGAATTGCTGAAAAAGGGTGCTACTCTAGGACTTTTGAAGGTGGGTTTTACCATATGCTTTTGGTGGACATTGACTGACTTGTGGTTGGGTAGTTGTTTAGTTGTTTGTTTTTTATGTAAGAGAAACCTTTGCAGAATATGCACTGGTAGCTTATATTAAAGATTGTATATTCCAAAATTGTTGAGACATTTTCAGGCTAATCCTTTGATATGCAATTGTCAATAAATTGTAAATTATTTAAAATATTGCAATACATAGATTAATTACACTTTCTCAAAAACTATTAATATTTTAAATTGAATCTCAACCTTTGTCTAAAATGAATCTTCTCCAACAAAAAGTGAATTTAGAAAAAGAATATTAAAAAAGTAACTAAGAATTAACAGTAGATATTTCTTAAACTATTGTAAGAACCTCACCCTATTTTTAACTATTCTATGGCCACTTAATGAAAAGTCTGCGTTCCAACTTATGACCATTCTCGTTATCCTGTGATTTCTGACAGAACGGTGAAACAGCACTGCATGCAGCGGCACTGTTTGGTCACATGAAGTTGACACGACTACTCATGTCCTATGGGGCAGACAAGACAATCAAAAACAAGGTAAGCTTGCACAGAGGGCGTGGTACTCCATTTGATATAAGAATAAATAGCAAACCAAAGTTGTAAGACGGGGTGTACTAGAAACAGGTTTGTGTTTGGCTAGCTGTAAAGTTTTAACTTGACTATTGATATAATAGTTTGAGCTATTCAACTAACCAATTTGATGTGACGTGTTGTTCATCTTATGTTTATCTTAGATTCACAATTTCTTGTGTATTTATCATTTTTATGCCCCCGGTAGGATGGCATATAGCAGTTGAACTGTCAGTCCGTCCATCCATCCGTCCGTCCATCTGTGTGTACGTTCGAAAACTTTAACGTTGGTCATAACTTTTGCAATATTGAAGATAGCAACTTGATATTTGGTATGCATGTGTATCTCATGAAGCTGCACATTTTGAGTGGTAAAAGTTCAAGGTCAAGGTCATCCTTCAAGGTCAAAGGTCAAAAAACAAAATCAAGGGAAGTAATTAGCTTTAAAAAGGGAGATAATTTCTAAACCTGCCAAAAGATATATTGAAATTTTATATATGAAACCATACAACTGAAGCATAATCAAAATGACATTTTATGGTCAAGCCAAGCACACAATGATACTTTTGGGCATACAAGTATCTTAGGTACTTTAAGGTTACCTGTGAATCTACAGTCAC
>VMBQ01008795.1:24499-44099 GCA_007657795.1 Dreissena rostriformis
CATAATGCATGTTCGTAAAGTGTCGTCCCAGATTAGCCTGTGCAGTCCGCACTGGCTAATCAGGGACGTCACTTTCCGCTTTTATGACATTTTTCGTTTAAATGAAGTCTATTCTTAGCAAAAATCCAATTTAGGCGGAAAGTGTCGTCCCTGATTAGCCTGTGCGGACTGCACAGGCTAATCTGGGACGACACTTTACGCACATGCATTATACTCAGTTTGCTCAGAACACGACTCAAATAATTACTGTCTATGATAAGACTTTTCCCCTTCCATTCATGGACTATAATTAAATGATTTTCTACATGTATAGGTCTATTTAAACTAAGGATGATAACATTAAGAACATGATTTATTTGATAAAAGCCAAAGTCAGGAAAATGGTACACTATATTTTGTTGGCCAAATGATACCATTTAAAGCTTATGCATAATTTTGATTTTGAATTGTTGTTGTTGTTATCATAATAGTTTAAAGAGTGCCATGATAAAAAAAAATGGTTACGTAATTTTGTTTTAACTTACTATGAGAAGTTTTATAGCACATTTATGCAAGTATTGTACATATTAATGGAAATGGATTTTTTTAAAGAAATGATACGGTATGATTTGTCTTTACCTTTGCTTGTTTAAAAAGGAACTTTTTATGTGTGATGCCAGTAACCTGCAGAAGTGTTTGTATTTATTCCTTTAGTTAACGATTTTTTTTCTACGCAAATATGTGTTCTATTCAAATTAGTTTTAGTACCTCACATGTTTATATCAAGTTGAGTATATTCTTTTAGTCAGTGAACATTTTTATTTAAGGAAGAAGTGTGTTATGTTGTTATATTTCTTATGTTACTTATTACAGAACTTAGAAGAAAACAATTTCATTTTAGAATTGTGATCATTATTGGAAGTAATGGTAAAAATTATTTTGCAGTAATTAGCTGTATTTTTGCTTTTTTCAAGAATCACTAAATGAAATAACTCCTTTTATTATCATTATTGTTTGGGAAATATACTTTATAACTTCTAACACAGGCATGTGCACGAAGTTTTGGAATATATGCTTCACTTGCCACACCTGGCCATGTGCAATATAATGGTGATTCACAGAGAAAGTTGTGGAACTCAGGTGAAGATACTTACCTAAGTAGGTTGTAATGGAAGCATACAATGTAGTACTGGTTGCCATTTTCGTACTGCAAAAATGTGGTTATGGTCTTTTACAGCCAGAACGTTGATAAAATGATGTTATATCATGAATTTTAAAATGTTGATCTTTGGCATTCACATAATTAAAGGCATTACGAGAATGCGGTTTTAATTTTGTGATGTTTAAGAGGTACATGTTTTGAACATCGTAATGCAATTGAAGGTATTAAAGGATATTGTACACAGATTGTTGTAATTTTTAAATATTTAATCAAATCTTTTGACTGCAAACACATCAGCAATAAAATCTTACAAACTGCCTATGCGGCAATTCAGGCTATATTTATTTGTTGCTTATATTAAACGCAATGTAAGTGATGCACTTATTTTCCAAATCACCTGTGAAAAAATTTTGCCAACGGTTTTTAATTGCATCAATTTGTATTGATGATTATCCATAAACATAACTATATTCTAAATAGTTTTCTTTCAATCATAAGTGTTATTTGGCTTGAATACAAATTCTGTATACTTTGTTTTTGGAAATTTACGACAAGATTTTTAAGAAGTTGCCATTTTGCCTTTTTATCACATATACCAGTAATGTTTAATATAATTGTTCAGGGTCATACTTAAAAGTCTTGTTAATTAAATGTTAATAAACCCCAAAGGTGCCATAAATTACATGTAATAGCTGGAGGGTAACTTGTAATAAATCTGTTTTAAAATTGTAATATGCCAGAACCGATATATCCTGTTCACATGTTTGGTGTTGTTATTCTCTATTATGGGTGATTTAGGATTTTGTTTTCGTCCTAAATCGCCTTGTTGTTAGTTGAGATAGTTGTAATGATTTTCAGTTACTGAGTGGTTTTAGTGGTATTTTGTGTTGTATAAACTATTCTTATTTTCAGTTAAGGCATGCATTTAACAGTGTTATTGGTGGTTGTTTTGTTTGCATATTTGATGCAAACACAGAGCATTGCACTTGTCTGTACGTATGTACGTAGACGTACGTGAGTATGTCCCTAAGCATGTGTTTTGGATTCCTCTTTAAATTCTTAGTGAATCTCGCTTAAACTCGCACAGTTAAATGATCTTTATGTGAAGATTATCGTAAAGAAAGGGATTTGTGCTGATAATTATGGTACTTATTCTGTTTGTCAGCTAACAAAATAAATTTTATACTAGTATATAGTCTCAAATTGTGTGTTTTCAACTCCTCTTTAACTACTGGGGGGATCGTGCTCAAACTTCCAGTGTTGAATGATGTTAACTCTTACAGTGCTGGAACCGGATTTTGAAGGCCTTTGCAAACAGTTTGGATCCAGATGAGACGCCACAGAACGTGGCGTCTCATCAGGATCCAAACTGTTTGTTATTCTGATAGTGGTCTTTGAAAAAAAGGGAAGAAAATGATGATTTTAGAAATTCAGCAGACAAAATTTTACCAGACGACAAATTTCCCAGCATGCAAAGGGTTAATGTGCAGATGATTGTAAAGAAAATAATTTTGATGGTGAATAGTTTGGGCCGAATTATGGCTCTTTGTCTGATTTTTTCACTTTAGAAGAGAAATTCCCAACATTTTGTGTTTTTAACTCGTCTTTAACTAATGGTTGAATCTGGCTGAGCCTTTCACAGTTTAATGATCACAATGTGTATAAGATAGCAAGAAAAGTAATTTTGACTGTGACCTGTCTAGGATTAATTAATTATGGCCCTTTGTCTTTTTGTCCACTGGAATACATAGTGGATTTGTCTGTGTTCAAACATGCGTTGTGGGGGGCATGATTGCTAGTTTTTAAAAAATTTCTGTGAGTTGAACTTTAATTTACAGCAGCATGTTTTGTTGTTTTTTGCTAGCTTGTTTTTCGGATATTATTTACATGATGTTAATAGACTGTGTTAATAGGTGTCTTCCTAGTTTGTACTCAAATTGCATTTAATTCTGACAGCAAGAAATGTTTAAGCATTCGTTTTAGAAGGTCATAACACATACTCACATTTTGGTGATACCAGGTGATTGATTTATTGCAGTAATTGTGATGATTGATTTGGTGATTTGGCTTTGAACTTCTTTTGCGAAAATATTGCTTGGCTTAGTTTAATGAGTTTCTGTTATATCCAATTAGAATAAACTAGCTAAGAAGTTTGGTTAACTAGTCATATTTTAAATATCAGCTTATGGTTCCATTATGTAAAATATGACAATTTGATTGTTGTAATCAGTTATCATGTGATAGCAATGTGTCATTCTTTATTGATGATTGTATTGTGAAACATTCTTGTCAAACATTTACACTTTAATGTAAATCAGCTGTGTTCAATTTTACAGCGGTTGGCAATATGTTCATGTACAATGTACATGCACAGTTATCTGATGATATGATGGTTTAGAGGGTTGAAACTTTAACTTATAACATTGTTTACATGTTCTGACGATGATACTCCACAATCAGGATTCAAGGTTGACATTTTGTGGACAGTTTATGTTGCAAGTTTCATGGTGTGTTATTAATATTTCCTTCATCACTTACTAAATTTTTCAGCATTTTTGTACAGAGTGGTGTCCTCATAAGTATTGTTTGGAGCCACGTGATTTGATATTACTAGCTTTGCATTGTGTTAATGTTATTGCTATATAATTTATATATTTAATAGTAGTATCATAAGTAGAATAATATTTATTCATAGCTTTATGTATAGTTTTATTATTTAACAATTAATTTACAGTTTTGCATGTTGTGTAATTTGTAGTGATCTATTTAACCAGCCAGGAGAACTTGTAAATTGTATTCAGAAATTATACGTTATTATCTGCCCATACATTAAGGTTAATTTGCAATTTCCATTGTGCATAATTAAGTGTAAGTCATGTTGAATATGTTATGATTGAGAATGGTAATTGCTCTTTTTTTTGTATTACAATATATGTCATAATTTGTCATTGTTACAGTTTAATGGATTTATAACAGAGTGATGATGGCCAACATTATATAACAAGGGTTTGAAAGACTTAAAAAACTAAGTAGATATTTTATCAAGCATTCAATACGAAGATTCCTCATTTTATTAGCTCGGCTGTTTTCGAAGAAAACCCGAGGTATTGTCATAGCCCTCTCGCCGCCGTCAGCGGCGTCCCAAAACTTTGACATAGGCCTTAACTTTTGCAATATTGAACATAGCAACTTGATATTTGGCATGCATTTGTATCTCATGGAGCTGCACATTTTCAGTGGAGAAAGGTCAAGGTCATCCTTCAAGGTCAAAGGTCAAACAATTTATTTTATTTTTTTCCATGTGTATCTCATCGACCTGCACATTTTGAGTGGTGAAAAGGTCAAGGCCAATGATGACCTTCAAGGTCAAAGGTAAAAAAAAAATCCAAGCACCAACAGCCAAGCGTTGGCACCCGCTATGCGGTGCTCTTGTTGCATCAAAGAGCAGGCCATGTTTGCATACGTTTATGTTTACTATCGTGTTATCTTGTTGTAACATGGAATTATAAAGTGAGTCTGTGCCTAAAAATAAATAACCTCTTGATGTTTAACATGATATCTCTGTTTAATCTGGCCCTGTTAATATGTAAGTTTTTTTATGACAAACATTGCCACGACTAATATCGATAGCAACGTGTAATTATACATGTGTATACCGGTAAAAGATTAGTTTTAGTTATGGGACCAGTGCCACGATCTTTTATATAACACAAACAAAAAGAAAATCAAAGTATCACAGTTTAAAAAGCTCGAGGATTCAAATTGTTCTTTTTTGTAAGTTGAAACATGTACTTGGTTTGAAATTAAGCACTTTCAGAATCCTGTTGCCAGTTGTTGTTTCTTTTGTCATCAACGTATTTGCATCTTTGCAGAGGAAAATATATGAGACACGGTCTGAGAAAAAGGGTTTAATGCATGTGCGTAAATTGTCGTCCCAGATTAGCCTGTGCAGTCCGCCCAGGCGAATCAGGGACGACACTTTCCGCCTTTATTGTATTTTTCGTTCAAAGCAAGACTCTTCTTGACGAAAATCTAGTTTAGGCGGAAAGTATCGTCCCTGATTAGCCTATGCGGACTGAACAGGCTTATCTGGGAAGACACTTTACGCACATGCATTAAACCCCGTTTTCACAGAGCGAGGCTCATATAATTATGTGTGTGATGTATTTTGTGATCCAGTGAACAGGCCTATGTGTGTGTTAATTTGCTGCTTAATCATTGACAGTGTCAAATAATTGTGATATGCCTAATGTACTTACGGTTTAAAGAAATAAAACTAAATAAATAACACAATTGTTTTTTTGTGTTTCTTGTTACTTTGTTAAATTCATCATATACTTTCACGTTTTATCATTTTAATAACCAACGCTCCTGTTTAACGGAGAGAACGGCAAATATTAATAAGCAATTATTTAATAACATTATTGTGTTCATTTTGAGCCCGGGCTAGTAACACATTTATTTGAAGCAGAACAAGTATTGTATTAACATTCATGACTGTCATAGTATTTTGAAGACTTGGTTTGGCAGACTGTCGGACTAGTCTGAACAAGAATTATGTCCGCAAATATAGCTCCAATAGGGTAGTCGGAAATAATGATCGTCTGACAAGACGTCTTAAACGAACAAGTATTCGATGAATAATAACAGTGGATATCGAAACAAAGTACCAAAAAGACACCCAATACTACAATCAAAATATTTATTTACCGGTATAAGACGATCATAAACGAGGATATAAATGTGAGATCCAGAAAGCCAAGTTGATCGTTTAAAAGAAACTACACTTTATAGTCACTACTGTAACACAGACAGACTTGATGATGATGATGATGATGATGATGATGATGATGATGATGATGATGATGATGATGATGATGATGATGATGGTGGTGGTGATGATGCTGCTGATGATGATAATGAGTATGATGTGAGATAACATACATGTAAAATATTTGCGCACGTAGTCGACTAGTTCTAAAAGTGTATAATAATTACATTAAATAGAACAAACAATGCATAATTGAATTATTATTATAAAAAAGGTTTTACGACAAGAAAGTTTACTAATAGTTTTTCAAACTTAACATCACGTGAATTCATGTTTTGTTTTGCTCTTGTACTCACGTGTAAGAATAAACACAAGACAGTAATACAATATGCTACTATATTAATACTTTAATTTAACTCTTATGCTGTATCCAAAGAAAATAATGTTAAACTCTTACCAATAAAAATCCTTACGATACAGGATACTTAATATATAGTATTGTTATAAAGTACAATTGAATTAATGAATAACCAGTATTGTTAAGTGACATTATATTATAATCAGTAATTATAATTTAAAGTTTCTAGCAAAATGAACGTCATTGTATGAACAAATATTGCCTACCATTATTTCTACAAGAATAACGACACGAAAGCTACATCTGTCTCGCAATGAGTGGCTGTACATTAACCCTTTGCATGCTGGGAAATTTGTCGTCTGCTAAAATGTTGTCTGCTGAATTTCTAAAATTAGCATTTTCTTCTATTTTTTTTTCAAAGAATACTATCAGAATAGCAAACAGTTTGGATCCTGATGAGGCGCCACGTTCTGTGGCGTCTCATCTGGATCCAAATTGTCTGCAAAGACCTTCAAAATTCGGTTTCAGCACTGAAAGAGCTATTTACAATATCAAGCCTGGCTCTTTTCACACATTTCATACAACGTGTGCCCTATATTTGCTGCCATAAAATGGCAACTCTGTTTTAAGAACATTATTATCTTAGATGTGAGTCAAATCATAATTTCAAATATTATGTCATATTACCAACGCCGCATATTTCAAGCCTTTCTATGAGCTTTCAAAACTTTCTTCACAACGACTGCACTGTCTGAACAAACAGAAAATTGTCATTTTTTTTTAAGAACACCATTATCTAAGATGTGGTCAACACAAAGAGTAAAATAATGCAAGTTTATTATACTTAGATCTGCACTGAAGCGGTCTCCGAATTTCAAATATTCTGTCACATTACGAACTACCGTAACATCATGTTTTTTCGCCGCACATTTCAAGCTTTTCCAGACGCTTTCAAAACTTTCCTCACAACGACCGCACTATCTGAACTGACGCGCGGACGGTTGAACGACGTCGCATCCTCCGTTCTAACATACGTCGGCTTCCCCCAACTGACGCGACGTACCTTTTGAGCAGCGTCCATGTTGACGTTCGATATTCGCCGATTCATCGTGCTCTCTGATTTACGTCGGACTTTCATAACGGGTATTGGCGTTTGCTTTACCGGAATTTCGATTGTGTTAAGAGCGTTGGTAATCTCGTCCACAACTTGTCGAAACGTCTCCGAGCCGGAAGGAAGCTTTTCGCGGTTGATAAACTGTTCCCGGAAGTACGGGAAGTGGTATCCGTTGAGTTCTTCGTTGTAGCGCACACGCGGAGACATGCTCTCCGTCTGAACGTCCGCATGTTCTGACGTCATTTCCGGGAGAGCCCCTCGGCCGTCGTTCGCTGCCAACACAGCCATAGTATCTCTCTGACGACACAAACTGCTTGAAACACACCTTTTAATTATACCTTGTTGTTTTTTTTTTATCTCGTATTTGTTTGCTGAATCATCACAATTTGCTTCAAAGTCCTAGTACACTTTATATAAAATTAAAGAAAAGTTAAACATTCTCAATGAACATTTGGCAATTTCTTATATAGCAATGCCGCACTGAAGTTTATGAGGCGCACTGGCTAGGAAGTTTCAGCCCCGCGTATTTGTACCAACTTCTTATTAATTAATTAATTCTCCCATCTCATGCCGGTGTTAATTTTTCCTAATCGCGGCATCTCTATCAATACGGTGAAGAGCGAATGTTAGACGTTCCGGGTACACGACTTCCTACTTTGGTATCTCGCAGGAGATCTGTTGGGCTTATATAGCAGTATCCTTTAGCACGGGATAGTGAAGTCACAACGCGCTATCCGGTATATATGCGATGTCCGCAAAGGAGACTGATTAAACTTTCATTCGAAAACTCAAACAAACACGCGAAGAAAAAAACAATAACACGAAAGGTCAACGCCAGTTCAGAAATTTAAGTTTAGTTCAGAAATTCAAGTCCTGTATATTCGAGACAGGTAATGGTTAATTTTAAACGATAGTTTGCACGAGTCAAACTGTTAACACTGATTTAGCCCTGCTCCTCTGCTGTAACGCTTTGCTCCTCGACGCTTAGGTACATCGGGGATTAAGTGTTCAGTATCAGACAGGATCAGCCAATTTATTGACTTCAAGTACAGGCGAGCGTGGACAACAAGTAGGATATGCCGTAATTGGAGAGTGATTTCTCGGCGGGGCGGGGTGAAAATCCTCGCAGCCAGACATCAAGTAAAGCCCGGCGTACGACAGTTACAGAGGTCAGAAAACTGCGTCTATCATGAAAGTCTCTACGTACTTAACCCTTTGCATGCTGGGAAATTTGTCGTCGGCTAAACTGTCGTCTGCTGAATTTCTAAAATTAGCATTTTCGTTGATTTTTTTTTCTCAAAGAATACTATCAGAATAGCAAACAGTTTGGATCCTGATGAGACGCCACGTTCTGTGGCGTCTCATCTGGATCCAAACTGTTTGCAAAGGCCTTCAAAATTCAGTTCCAGCACTGAAAGAGTTAAGCATCATCCATGGATAAAAAGTATTAATCAAATCCATGCCTAGAATTATATGAAATAGGTTAATAACCGTTAAACAGTATTGTGGGTCTTTAATTTTTAAAATTGCATCGCGTATCTAAAATAAACCCATAGAACATTCATCCCTTTCGTCCCATTAACATAAATCCGATTTTAACCCTGCTCTAATGTAACGCTGTAGATATATCGATATAGCCATTTATCATACCCATACGCAGATATCGGCGTGATGAAATGGTGCCGGATATTTAGAGAATATCAGGTTATTGCCCTGTCGTTTGCAATACCGGTACATCCGGACTTAGATAACGGCGCGGCTTGTCGAGCCTTATCATTTTAATTCGTGACGAGCCTGATATATTACAAAACAATAGGGCAGTGTCCTGTTTTTATGTTTATCATACCTCCATGTCCCCATTTGTAAAGAGAACATAAAAGAAAATCGCATTTTTAACGGAGAGGAATATGTTGTATGACGTTTGACGTCACGAGAATTAGCTCTTAATATTTGTATTGTTGCTGTTTTTGTCAAAAAAACTGAATGCACGTTAATTTATTAACACACATATATATTTTAAATTGTTTTGTTTATATTAAAAAAAATCTTTAACAACTAACGTCTAAATAGAAAGAACCAACGCCCTTAAAATTAGTGTTTACTACGATTCAGAATACAATAATATACGAACCCGACCATGAACTCTGAAGTATATGGTCCTTAACGTTCAACTCAATCAATAACCAATCGCTACATAATTGTACCTAATTAAGTCCAATTGTTAACCCCAGGTTAACCCGAACACAACAAAAGGAGTGGCAGAATATGTGACAGTGGATAATATCGCCACCTTTGTCATATGCCCACTTGTGTATCGTATTGCAATCTATGGCACTGTTTGACGCATTAAATAATTGTACGTCCTACAAAGTTACGACTCTTCTGGACGCACATATAGCAGGAGAGGTCGTTGAACGCGTATCTTTGATGTCAACACTCAGGTCACGAAGATTATTTGGTACTAATTGAACATATTTTTGAAACGGGATTCAAACGTCACGAACAATTGTGAATGGATCAAATTACCAAATTGCTATTCTAATATTTTATTTTCATGAGCCCTCAGTTGCACTGGAAAGCACTTGCGTTTGATGACCACAGACCCGACTGCTTGTGAGTAGAAGTAACAAGAAACGGTAAATGACGCGAATTGGCAACTTGAGGATACATCGATATATGATATAGTTAGAAATGTATTAATATGTAAACATAATTACATGCATATGTAGTAATGCCCTGCAAGATAGAGTCTTACGGAAAAATGTTTCACACATTTATTGAGTATACTTGTACGGGATGATGGGCTAGCAGTAAATAAAGTTAACGACAACACGGACGTAAATGATGCATAAATGAATTGTTCTTGGAAAACTGGACTTAATGGATGTGCGTTAAGTGTCATCCCAAATTAGCCTGTGTAGTCCACCCATGCTAATCAGGGACGACACTTCGATTTTATATAATTTGTAGTCGTCTCTTCTAAACGTCTAGACGAAAAGTGCCGTTCCTGACTAGCCTGTGTGAACTACACAGGCTTATCTGGGATGACACTATACGCACATGCATTAAGCCCAGTTTTGCCAGAGGCTCAACGTTTTATCGCTGAATAACAATTCTGACACTGACCCTTATAAGGAACCAAAGAAAGCAAATAAGCGTGAACAAATCAAATAGACTCAATATTAAACCATTAAACAAACGCAATCACAGTCAATTATAGTGTGGGCCAGTTACATCCCGGATCACTTTGACAGGTTACACTGAGTAATATCATAGAAACGCATGATAATTAGCTTTAAGTATTTCAAACATCGCGTTTTGTTTTAAATATAGAAAAACGCAAATATTGCAAAGACGATCGGCAAATATTTGTACAACCTAGCCAAATCTAATTTAATAAAAACGTCGTGATTTATGATGGCGTGTGAATGACCTTGTATTTTTTAAACTATGGTAAAACTTTTCTTATGGATGCGATGAGATTGTGATCCGAAAAAATGTAACGACCTTACCAAGTTATAATTAAAATATTATTCGCATTATGACACTCATAATCTGAACAATGCGTTGTCGCTTGTATCAAAATTCGGCGATATTGTAAATACTCGAAGTTCATACATGTTGCTAAGGTTTTGTAACATATTTAGGCAATATTGAACGAATTTGTTTATAGTGCAATATTATTGCTGTTATGCAGAATATCATATGGCATGTGAACATCGAATACCATGATTATGTTAAATGTCTTATAGGTGTAAGTACATTAACTGTATTTCGGACTTGACGAGGTCCTTCCGTCGCCATAGCTACAGTATTTGTGGACCCGTATGTATCTTGCAAACTATCATATTTCAACTACATTAAGGCGAACTTAAAATCATAGCTTCATTAACTACTATAAANGCTACAGTATTTGTGGACCCGTATGTATCTCGCAAACTATCATATTTCAACTACATTGAGGCGAACTTAAAATCATAGCTTCATTATCTACTATAAAATTGTATGATTTGTGTTACGCATAGTTTGGTTTAACGCTGTGAGTGGGCTAGAGACGCAGACGTACCGTTTGAGCTGCTTACGTCGAATGTTACAGACGACTAAAAACGTCAACTNTACTATAAAATTGTATGATTTGTGTTACGCATAGTTTGCTCTAACGCTGTGAGTGGGTTAGAGACGCAGACGTACCGTTTGAGCTGCTGACGTCGAATGTTACACACGACTGAAAACGTCAACTGTCAGTGTTTCGCTCGAAGAAATTCTCACAAAGTATTATTCAATATTATAATTATTACAGTCGAGCCTCGTTATTTCAACGTCGCCGTTAACGAATAAATTACTTAAAAATGATGATTTCTTCAAATTAAACATTTATATGTAATCTCAAATATTTAAATAAACATGCATATACAATTATATGAATTTGTTATAGACCACTGAACACAATGTGATCGGGCAATTTAACTGTCTATAAACACAACTTGTTTTATTATTGTTATTAGTTTTATTATATGTAATACAATTTTCATGTTTGAAATGTGATAAATTCAACGTTGTTGCGTAAACCTTCAAAAGTAGTATGTCAGCAATTTCTTCTTCGAAAGCTGGTTAAAGTAATTGATTGTCACGCTAAAATGAATGAACACACTTGTGAAATCAACAGTCGAGAACAACTATTCGAACTATCACTTGAAAAATACGAATACAAACTTGAGATGGGATCGGATTAATGGGTTTAAAAATCGCGATTATTCGACTTAGTGGGGTTAGAAATAGTGCTTTACCAGTACAAAAAGCTCATCCTCATATTAATGCAAGTAAACTGACAGCTCCCCTACTCCAATACACAATTGGGAAGAAAAGCTGTAGACATTCTTTTATGACGAATGCCACATGAATGCCCACCAAATGTATGTGGCTGAACTAATATATAGCGATAATTCGTCATGGAGGGGTTCGAATTAAACATAAAGTTATGAAATCGGGACCCAAAGAAATACTCCGAAATATGTATGAGGAATTCTGTTTAACGGTGTTCGAATGACGTTGATTTTAATTGTTTGAAGTACATATTTTCTAGAAGACTGCGTTTCTCTCCCATATGGCAGACCATTACCCTTACTACTGGTTAGTTGGGTTGTGAACTTATGACGGATAGTGGAAATGCGTCTATTAGTGCTCGTCCTGAAGCAAGGCACGTCAGTTTGACGTTTCACGCAAACGACGAGTGGGTAGGTTAAGGGTGAGCTGAGGATTGCGCCTGCGACCTTTATGTTCTAGCTAAAGACGAAGATTACATCTACGTCTCTGGTTCTAGCGCAAGTCTGTTCTCACTAGACAACGAATCCACTCATACAATTGAGNGAGCTGAGGATTGCGCCTGCGACCTTTATGTTCTAGCTAAAGACGAAGATTACATGTACGTCTCTGGTTCTAGCGCAAGTCTGTTCTCACTAGACAACAAATCCACTCATGCAATTGATTTAGCTATTGTTCATAATTGCTATTGCTCCAAATCCAGCACGACAAATCTTGTAGGATAGCGTCTCATTCCCGACGGAGTGTCTCCGACTAGTAAACAAATGATCATTGGATGTACTATGGGTGTGCATGTCCATCTTTTGGGTTAACAAATTACTACAGGTTAAGTAAAACGATACACAAATTACATTACGTCGGACAAAATTACGGACAAAATTACGTAAGCGCCTATCAAGGTTAAAATGACGTTTTCAAGACAAACAGTTCAAGGTTCTTCACAGCAACATTTGCCTCAATGGATTGCAAGACTAGTTATTTAAAATGTGTTTTAAAGCAGAGTGGATATTTGCCATGAACACTATCAAATCAAACAACATCAGTCCAGACCGAATTCTGAACTAGATCCATAAGCCTGTTATTATGTCTATAGTAAGGGTCCTTATACAATAACTGTTTCATTTTTTGTAAAATATTATTCTTTCAAAATCATGAGAAAAACAAATAGCGTTAGTTATACATTAATTTAACAACTGTATCTAGAATTTGAATGTAACCATATCTTAAAGTTCAGAAAAATAATGATCCTGTTAACAATAAATCAAGTCAAGACACACCAAGAAGTGTACCTTAGTCTGGTCTGTAAGTTTTAATGCACTTTTTAAATTATGCATATTTATACAGTAGATTAGGCAGTGCCCTGATCAACGACTGAATCATTATTACACTGGGTTATACCTCCAGTCAACAATCTGCAGTCTGTATGAATACTGGTGACATAATATTGCATAAGATAGTTCAGGATATACAAACATGAAAGTGTTATTTCAATGAAATTGCATAGGTCATGTGATTATAATATTTTATCTAGCTGACACTGCATAAAGCCATATTGGAAACATTATATCCAATCTTGTGCATCTAATGAATAAAGAATGCTTATCAATGTAATTCGGTATTCAATAATTGATTAATGAATCACGGATATTTTCTTTACAGATCACCATAGTGTCTACTAATTTTAATGTAGGCCAAAATTTGATAATAATATAAAATAACTTCGATTTCATATTACATTTTTGATAACTGCTAAGCAAAATGTGCAAAGTTAAAGTTAAAACTTTACATTGAGTACCATATTCTACATTTTATGAAGTATTGTAAACTGTTTGCAGTTGAACTTTTGCAATATTATTCGATAAGTTATAACGACATCATCTTATTTGTAACAATTGCATTTAAACTACTGTTTAAATTAATTTAATTTACTGTTTTGTTAAATTTTCCACATGGACTCATGGCTAAACATTTACTATAATAACATTCAATATATTCTGTAATATACTGTAATATACTGTAATATACTGTAATATACTGTAATATACTGTAATATACTGTAATATACTGTAATATACTGTAATATACTGTAATATACTGTAATATACTGTAATATACTGTAATATACTGTAATATACTGTAATATACTGTAATATACTGTAATATACTGTAATATACTGTAATATACTGTAATATACTGTAATATACTGTAATATACTGTAATATACTGTAATATACTGTAATATACTGTAATATACTGTAATATACTGTAATATACTGTAATATACTGTAATATACTGTAATATACTGTAATATACTGTAATATACTGTAATATACTGTAATATACTGTAATATACTGTAATATACTGTAATATACTGTAATATACTGTAATATACTGTAATATACTGTAATATACTGTAATATACTGTAATATACTGTAATATACTGTAATATACTGTAATATACTGTAATATACTGTAATATACTGTAATATACTGTAATATACTGTAATATACTGTAATATACTGTAATATACTGTAATATACTGTAATATACTGTAATATACTGTAATATACTGTAATATACTGTAATATACTGTAATATACTGTAATATACTGTAATATACTGTAATATACTGTAATATACTGTAATATACTGTAATATACTGTAATATACTGTAATATACTGTAATATACTGTAATATACTGTAATATACTGTAATATACTGTAATATACTGTAATATACTGTAATATACTGTAATATACTGTAATATACTGTAATATACTGTAATATACTGTAATATACTGTAATATACTGTAATATACTGTAATATACTGTAATATACTGTAATATACTGTAATATACTGTAATATACTGTAATATACTGTAATATACTGTAATATACTGTAATATACTGTAATATACTGTAATATACTGTAATATACTGTAATATACTGTAATATACTGTAATATACTGTAATATACTGTAATATACTGTAATATACTGTAATATACTGTAATATACTGTAATATACTGTAATATACTGTAATATACTGTAATATACTGTAATATACTGTAATATACTGTAATATACTGTAATATACTGTAATATACTGTAATATACTGTAATATACTGTAATATACTGTAATATACTGTAATATACTGTAATATACTGTAATATACTGTAATATACTGTAATATACTGTAATATACTGTAATATACTGTAATATACTGTAATATACTGTAATATACTGTAATATACTGTAATATACTGTAATATACTGTAATATACTGTAATATACTGTAATATACTGTAATATACTGTAATATACTGTAATATACTGTAATATACTGTAATATACTGTAATATACTGTAATATACTGTAATATACTGTAATATACTGTAATATACTGTAATATACTGTAATATACTGTAATATACTGTAATATACTGTAATATACTGTAATATACTGTAATATACTGTAATATACTGTAATATACTGTAATATACTGTAATATACTGTAATATACTGTAATATACTGTAATATACTGTAATATACTGTAATATACTGTAATATACTGTAATATACTGTAATATACTGTAATATACTGTAATATACTGTAATATACTGTAATATACTGTAATATACTGTAATATACTGTAATATACTGTAATATACTGTAATATACTGTAATATACTGTAATATACTGTAATATACTGTAATATACTGTAATATACTGTAATATACTGTAATATACTGTAATATACTGTAATATACTGTAATATACTGTAATATACTGTAATATACTGTAATATACTGTAATATACTGTAATATACTGTAATATACTGTAATATACTGTAATATACTGTAATATACTGTAATATACTGTAATATACTGTAATATACTGTAATATACTGTAATATACTGTAATATACTGTAATATACTGTAATATACTGTAATATACTGTAATATACTGTAATATACTGTAATATACTGTAATATACTGTAATATACTGTAATATACTGTAATATACTGTAATATACTGTAATATACTGTAATATACTGTAATATACTGTAATATACTGTAATATACTGTAATATACTGTAATATACTGTAATATACTGTAATATACTGTAATATACTGTAATATACTGTAATATACTGTAATATACTGTAATATACTGTAATATACTGTAATATACTGTAATATACTGTAATATACTGTAATATACTGTAATATACTGTAATATACTGTAATATACTGTAATATACTGTAATATACTGTAATATACTGTAATATACTGTAATATACTGTAATATACTGTAATATACTGTAATATACTGTAATATACTGTAATACACNGATGATGATGATGATGATGATGATGATGATGATGATGATGATGATGATGATGATGATGATGATGATGATGATGATGATGATGATGATGATGATGATGATGATGATGATGATGATGACGATGACGATGACGATGACGACGATGATGATGATGATCAAATTGAACAAACGATGCATATTTGTAAAATTAGTATGAAAAATGTCTAATGACAATATATTTTACTAATGGTTTTTCAAACTTAACATCGCCTAAATTCATGTTTTGTTTTGCTCTTGTACTCGCGTGTAAGACAAGAAAACACCAGACTGTATTTCAATATACTACTTTATTAATTAAGTTAATTTATCTCTAAGGCTTTGTCAAAAGAAACTAATGTAAAACTCTTACCAATACAAATCCTTACGAAATAGGATACTCAATATATAATATTGGTATTAAGTACAATTGAAGTAATGAATACCTATTATTGTTAAGTGAAATTATGTTATAATCAGTGATTCTAATTTTAATTCAAAGTTTCAAGCAAAATAAACAAAATGAACTTTCAATTGGAAAAAGTTTGGACTACCATTACTTCTACAAGAAAAACGACATGAAAGCTACATTTGTCTCGCAATGTGTGGCTTTACATTATTTACAATATCAAGCCTTTCTCTGTTCACACATTTCATAAAACGTGTGCCCTATATGTGCTTCCAGAAAATTGTCAAATCTTTTTTCAAGAACACCATCATCTCATATGTGATCAACACAGAAAGTAAAAAAGGCATGTCATGTCTACACTGAAGCGGTCTCCGAATTTCAAATATTTTGTCACATTACCAACTACCGGTACATCATGTTTTTCGCCGCATATTTCAAGCGTTTCTAGACACTTTCAAAACTTTCTTCACTACGACCGCACTGTCTGAGCTGACGCGCGGACGGTTGAACGACGTTGCATCCTCCGTTCTAACGTACGTTGGCTTTCCCCAACTGACGCGACGTACCTTTTGAGAAGCGTCCATGTTGACGTTCGATATTCGCCGATTCATCGTGCTCTCTGATTTACGTCGGACTTTCATAACGGGTATTGGCGTTTGTTTTACCGGAATTTCGATTGTGTTAAGATCGTTGGTAATCTCGTCTACAACTTGTCGAAACGTCTCCGAGCCGGAAGGAAGCTTTTCGCGGTTGATAAACTGCTCCCGGAAGTACGGGAAGTGGTATCCGTTTAGTTCTTCGTTGTAGCGCACACGCAGAGACATGCACTCCGTCTGAACGTCCGCATGTTCAGACGTCATTTCCGGGAGAGCCCCTCGGCCGTCGTTCGCTGCCAACACAGCCATAGTATCTCTCTGACGACACAAACTGCTTAAAACATACGTTTTAATGATACCTTCTTGTTTTTTTTTATATCGTATTTTTTGCTGAATCATCACAAATATTTTTTTTAAGTCCGAGCACACTTTATATGAAAGTAAAGAAATGTTAAACACTTTCAATGAGCATTTGGGAATTATTATTTTTTTATCGAAATGCAGCCCTGAAGTTTATGAGGCGCACTGGCTAGGAAGTTTCAGTCTCGGCTATCTGTACCAACTTTTTATCAATTAATTAATGCTCCCTTTTCATGCCGATGTTAACATGTCCTAATCGCGGCATCTCCGTCAATACGGCTGAAGAGCAAATGTCAGACGTTCCGGGTACACGACTTCCTACTTTGATATCTCGCCGGAGATCTGGCGGGCTTATATAGCAGTATCCTTAAGCACGCGATAGTGAAGTCACAACTCGCGTTCCGGTACATATGCGCTGTCCGCGAATGAGACTAATTAAACTTTCATTCGACAACTCAAAGAAACACGCGAATAAAAAAAAAACAATTACACGAAAGTTCAACGCCAGTTCAGAAATTCAAGTCCTTCATACTCGAGACATGTTATGGTTATTTTTACGAGACATGTAATAGTTAATTTTAAACGATAGTTTGCACGAGTCAATCTGCTAACACCGATTTAGTACTCCTCCTCTGCTGTAGCGCTTTGCTTCTCGAGTGTTAGGTACATCGGGATTAAGTGTTCAGGATCAGACAGGATCAGCCAATTTATTGACTCCAAGTTCAGGCGAGCGTGGACAACAAGTAGGATATGCCGTAATTGGAGAGTGATTTCTCGACAGGGCGGGGTGAAAGTCCTCTCAGCGAGATATCAAGTTAAGCCCGGCGTACGACAGTTTGAGAGGTCAGAAAACTGCGTCTATCACGAAAGTATCTATACGTACTGAGACATCATCCATGGATCAAAAGTATTTATCAAATCCATGCCTAAAACTATGAAATAGGTTAATAACCGTGAAACAGTATTGTGGGTCTTGACATTTTTAAATTGCATCGCTTATCTAAAATAAAACCATAGAATATTGATCCCTATCGTCCCATTTACATAAATCCGATTTTAACGCTGCTCTAATCTAACGCTGTAGATATATTGATATATCCATTTATCATACCCATACGCAGATATCGGCCTGATCAAATGGTGCCGGATTTTTAGAGAATATCAGGTTATTGCACTGTCGTCTGCAATACCGGTACATCCGGACTAACGGCGATCGAGGCTTGTCGAGCCTTATCATTTTAATTCGTGACGAACCTGATATATAACAAAAAACGATAGGGTAGTGCCCTGTTTTTCTGTTTATCATAACTCCATGTCCCCATTTTTAAAGAGAACATAAAGGAAAATCGCATTTTTAACGGGGAGGAATATGTTGTATGACGTCACGAGAATTAGCCCTTAATAATTGTATTTTTGCTGTTTAAAAAAAAACAAACTGAATGCACGTTAATTTATTAACACACATTTATATTTTAAATCGTTTTGTTTATACTAAAAAAAATATCTATACCAACTAACGTCTTAATAGAAAGAACCAACGCCCTTAAAATTAGTGTTTACGCCGATTCAGACTACAATAATATACGAATCCGACCATGAACTCTGAAGTATATGGTCCTTAATGTTCAACTCAATCAATAAC
>VMBQ01008796.1:0-21448 GCA_007657795.1 Dreissena rostriformis
TTTATTTGAAAATCAGGAAGTAAGTTAAATTGATCGTTATCTTGCTTAACACAGAGTTTCCTCCGTGTTGCCCAACGCCGAGGGACGCTGCAAAGGCTTATCAATTTGCCGATTGTTAACCTCGGAGACCACAATCATGCAAACTCCGCATATCGCGGGACGTTCTAAATCTCCTTCCATAGGCGTGCCCGCAAAGAAGTGAGGGAAATTGGGGAAAACGCGTGGACTGTTCTGTACAGTATACTAAAGATGTGAAAATCTGAAAATTTTCTCTTCTTTTTAGACCTCATTTTAACTTTTATGATCTGAGAATAGCAGTATTTTGTCCCTCAAAATGTCTAGAATTTGTTTCGGTCGTCAAGGGGGGACTTCGCCCCCCTGGCCCCCCTACCAGGGCGTTACCCTGCAACCCCGGCCTAATCGGTAACTTTACCAAAATAATCCCTTGTTTGAAATCAAAATGACAACCCTGAGTGTATGTACTTGTCAAGCCTGCTTGCGAATAGCTCCATGTAGCAGGCAAAATAGTCGAGTGTATGTGAGCTGTAAAGACTGTATTTTTGTCGTCCATCATGCAATTTTAAATAATGTTAACCTGGTGGGGAAAGTGAGTATCTTGGTCAAAGTCAAGGTCGCAAAGGCCAAAGGTCAAATATATGCATAGTTCAGATTGTTTAATAATTACAAGCATTATTGACAATTGGATAGATATATTGCTCAATTGTTTTCCTTGTTTAACATTGTCTGATACATTTTTTAATCCATTTGAAAATCTCAATATTAGTTTTGTTATACTGTTTATGTTATATATTTTCGTCCAATTTGGTAGTTGTCGCAGAAGAAGTTAATTTATTCAATTAGTTTGTTCCATTTTTAAAATGTATTTCCTAATTTGCAAAATTTCACAATTCATGATTTTTAATTTATTGGGAATCAGGTTGCTTTCCCAAAATAACAGAAAACAGGCTGACTTATTGGTTGAAAGTTTTTAATTTGTAATTTAATGCTCTGAAAGTAACGGTGTACATTATTATGATATTATGAAAGAATATTATTGATTACGTCTTTTCAATATCCAAGGGTTACTTAATGGAAAAAGCTGTAATGGGATCCAATCTAGAAAAAAACGTCTTTAGATGAGTGGAATATTTAAAAAACCTTCATATTCATTCCAGTAGTTAAGTGAATTCTTTTGAGTTAATAATTATATCATCAATTTACATGGTTATGGCCTTAACCAGTAACTGACCTTCTGTTATACCTCAGTTTGACATGTGTCATTCAATTAATTTATTCAATGATTATTGGTCCTAAGCTTCTTACTAATTGTGATCAAATAATCCTATGAATATTACAATTGCAGATAGTTTGGAGGCCAAACTAATCTTTCTTGTGCATATGTTGATGTAAAAGCCTCATATAAATGCATATAACAATTTCTCCATCATTTTTAGTTGTTCGCGCTAGCGGACAACTAATGTGGAGGGAGTTTTGCAAGTCAGTTTTCTCTTAACTACGCTAGGCGGAGCGTCGTTGTATTGGACAATCGATATTGGCCAAATAAGGCGCACGCTTTGCATGAGCGACAGCACTACCTGCAGTAAAATTATGCAGACAACAAATGACATACGTGCCATACGCTCGGAGCATCTGTTCTACTATGCTAGGCACGATAACCACCGCATCTGCCTGTTAATACTGGTACACTGCAGACAGCCAGTGTGTCTTGCAGATTGTCTTCTCTTGAAACCCGCTGTTTACATTTAAATCACTTAGCGGTTTATTGAGTGTATATGTAATCAATAGTGTTTAACAGCTTGTGTGACGACATTGGCAAGTCTAGCGTTTAACAGCTTGTGCAACGACATTGGCCAGTTTATCATTAAAATTTGTACATATTAGCTGCTTTCAGGGAAAACGGGGCTTAATGCATGTCAAATAAGATTAGCCTGTGCAATGCGCACATTTTGGCTAAGTTATCTCTATAACATAAATATGAGGAACAACAGTGCACACACATCTCGACATCTGTGCTTTAAGACACACTCTTTATAAATTTGAATGGGTTGTGTTCATTTCAAATTTGCGATAAAAAGCTCTAACATAATTTTGAAAACTGAGTTGCGTCTAAGATTATGCAATAGCAAACAACTTCAGTGCCTTCAGCGCTTTGATTGTTTGTTTGTGGTGGGTATGTTTTACAAGTATTTAATTTAGTGCCAAACTTAAACATCTAGAAAAGACATCCAAATTAAGTTTACCTGTTTTTCATTACTCTGCTATGAACAAATTGCTCACAAATGCATTTTTAGCTCACCTGAGCACAATGCGCTCATGGTGAGCTTTTGTGCTCGCCTTTTGTCCGTCGTCCGTGGTGCGGCGTCAACATTTACCTTGTTTACACTCTAGAGTCTAGAGGCCACACATATTGTCCAATCTTCATGAAACTCTAACCCTAATATCTTGGATAAATTCCAAAATGGTTCCGGTTGGTTGAAAAACATGGCCGCCAGGGGGCGGGGCAGTTTTCCTTGTATGGCTGTAGTAAAACCATGTTAACACTCTTGAAGTCACATTTATTGTCTAATCTTCATGAAACTTGGTCAGAACATGTGTCCCAATTATATCTTGGATAAATTCGAAAATGGTTGCGGTTGGTTGAAAAACATGGCCGCCAGGGGGCGGGGCAGTTTTCCTTATATGGCTGTAGTAAAACCTTGTTTATAACACTCTTGAAGTCACATTTATTGTCAAATCTTCAGGAAACTTAGTCAGAACATTTGTTGTAATGTTATCTTGGATGAAATCAAAAATGATTCCGGTCTGTTGAAAAACATGGCCACCAGGGGGCGGGGCATTTTTCCTTGTATGGCTTTAGTAAAACCTTGTTAACTCTCTAGAAGTCACTTTATTTGTCCAATCTTCATGAAACTTGGTCAGAACATGTGTCCCAATGATATCTTCGACAAGTTTGAAAAGGGTACTGGTCCGTTGAAAAACATGGCCACCAGGGGGCGGGGCAGTTTTCCTTATATGGATATAGTAGCTATAGTTAAACCTTGTTAACACTCTAGAGGCCACATGTTTTGTCCAATCTTCATGCAACTTTGTCAGAACATTTGGCCCTATGATATCTTTGCTGATTTCGAAAATGGTTCAAGTCCGTTAAAAAACATGACCGCAAGGGGGCGGGCAGTTTTCTTTATATGGCTATAGTAAAACCTTGTTAACACTGTAGAAGTCACAATTGTTGTCCAATCTTCATGAAACTTAGTAGGCACATTTGTTCCAAGGATATCTTGGCCAAGTTTGAAAATTGTTGCGGTCTGTTGAAAAACATGGGCACCAGGGGGCGGGGCAGTTTTCCTTATATGGATATAGTAGCTATAGCAAAACCTTGTTAACACTGTAGAAGTCACATTTTTAGTCCAATCTTAATTGAAACTTGGTAGGAGTATTTGTCCTATAAATATCTTGGCTGAGTTTGAAAATGGTTGCGGTCCGTTTAAAAAAAGGCCACCAGGGCGAGGGGCAGTTTTCCTTATATGACTGCAGTAGCTATTATATAAGTTAAACCTTGTTAACCTGGTAGAAGTCACATTTTTAGTCCAATCTTCATGAATTTTAGTAGGAACATATGTTCTAAGGATATCTTGGCCAAGTTCGAAATTGGTTGCGGTCCGTTGAAAAACATGGTAGCCAAAGGACCGGGCAGTTTTCCATTTATGGCATATAATGAAACCTTGTTAACACTCTAGAAGTCAAATTGATGGGTCAATCCTTAAGAAACGTGGTCAGAAGATCTGTTCTAATGATATCTGAGCAGCGTTCGAAAATGGTTCTGTTCCATTGAAGTCATTGCTGCTAGGAGGCGGAGCAAAATGAGTGTTAAGATCTAAAGGATGTGAACATAGAGCCCTGCTTTGTACCTACCTTGTTGGGTGATTTGGCAAAACAGAGAAATGATACTTCGATATTGTGAAATTGTATAATAAGCCCCCTCCCTCCACTAGGTCTCAAACCTCTGGCTGCAACATTTCACAGCGATTTTTTTCCAAAAGTTTGGGAATAGGGCCATGGCCCTTTTGATTGGGAAAAATTACGTTCTTTTGGCTTGATTTTGGATGATAAGTGTGTATTGTTTTGCTTACAATTTTATGCTTTAAAATTTATGATATACTTGTTTGTACCATTGTACACTACAGATCCTTTATAACGCGATTGACGGGATCCAAACAATGCGACCGCGTTTTAAACGGATCCGCGTTATAAGTTCTGAGAGCATTTATTGGTACAGGTATGGTAATGGTCCCTGTTTATTGCCATGCTGTGTTGTCATTCTCCAAAACATGCATATAAACTGCATACATACCGCTTTTATAGTGTGCATATATATCCTATTATCCGAAATAATTACCACAAATGATCCTGACATGTTATGACGATAAATGTGTTTAAATAAATCCGTTAACACGAGCATATATACCTACGCATTATTTCAGAAGTGTAAAGATTACAGTGCATTATGGGATAGAGCATTCATTAGGTACGGTTCTGACCAATGGATAGCGAATTTAAAATTAGATTAAATGCAATACCTGACAAAGAAATGTTTTGTTGCGTCATACGCAGTCATGTAAAAAACGTGCTTCACAGGGACTTTCTGAAACCGGGCAAAAATGAAAGTGAATTTCTGTTAACAATTACTCGGGGTTTGCATGTAAATAAATTGTCTGGATTATTAAATTAATTTCTCTCACACGTAATGAAAGATTAAACATACAGAAATATCTTTTTTATTTATCAAGCATGTATAGCATATATTAAACGATAATACAGAAATAGTTTATACACATTTACAATTAATTAACTTTAATTTGACAATTATACGGGTACCGTAATTATACCGCATTTATAGCGCATTGAACCACCCTGATACGGAACAATAAACACTGACACGCTAGTTTTTCACACCTTTATTGACATTACACAACAGATTAACACCAATTGCCTGCCGAGTGTCGTTTAACCTCTAAGGGATTAAAATCGGTTAAACGGACTGTTGAATACAGCAATCAAGCTGTGAGCGCCGCCATCTTTGAAGTTTTCTGAGAATACATGAAGTTGTTGCATAACATGGAAGGTTGGAGAAAAAACGGGATCCAAGCACCCCCCGCGTTATATTGGATACAGCGTTATAACGGATCGCGTTATAAAGGATCTATTGTGTATTAAACAAAAATTTGCTAAAGGGTCATTAAACTCACAGAGCTGGATTATTAATGGAGATGAACTTAATGTTTAAAAATTAATAAATTGGAAACCTTCAATTGGGAATTTTAGACTGTCATTTGGGAACAATATACACTTTTCAATATTGGGAACTGGGGCCAAATTTTGGCCCCAAATGGGACCAAAAAAATACTGTTTTGATCAAGTCTTGAACGGTCATCACAGGTAAGGGATAATGGGATATAGAGAATATTATGTGAATTTTGGATAAAGATCAAGTTAATCATGCGAGGCTTAGAATCATGGTGGCGCGAGGCTTCTAGCCGAGCATGATAAACTTGATCTTTATCCAAAATTCACATAATATTCTATTTATCCTATTATTTCATTCATTTTTCAATCAATAATTGTCAAATATCGCATTTTTAGACGACTTTGATCGTCCGTAGTTGACAAAAACAGATTCTCCAAATTTTGGAAAAACCCACAAATGATCTAAAAATGGCGATCGGATAAAGCTCAAGTTTATACGATCGTTGTTATCCTATCGATTTTCATCTGATAATAGGATAAAATGTCAGGGCTTGTGTGCATTATCTTGACTGCGATTTTATTGATATTTAGCTTGCGGTATAGGGGAATAGGCCTCTTTCAGTTGTTTGATTCTTTTTGTACTGTTATAGATGTGTATGTATATATATGTATGTAAATGCATGTATCAAAATTGTGCAACAGGGTATAACTTAATTGTGCATGACTAATTGGTGTCTTGAGTTATGACTTCAAAGAACTATTATTGATTTGCCTGATTGAGTTATGACAGGTTAATTACTTTTTGAAATGGATCTGTGTGCTAATTGACTGACAATTATTTGAGATCATGCATTTATTGTTATTCTCTTGTTTGGTACTCAAGTTGTAAACATCTAGTTCGTTCAAATTTTAGGAAATTCCTGATTTTCTTCTCACAATATTCAGCTTTGACTTTAAAGTGACCAGATAATCTTCAATTTTGCTCATTCGAGGTCACCCTGGTCTCATTTAAGGTCACCGTATCATAGTGGATATGGTGTTTGCCTAGCGACTGGAGTCACGGGTTCAATTCCCACTGTTAAAGCGTTATTTAGGTCCCCTTAAAGACACCAAGTACTGTTTCTACCCAGGAAATGGACTGGAAAGCACTTTGATAAGCCTTAGGCTTTTGATGCAATCAAAATAAACTACATAGGTTTAAACAAAACTAATTTCGGCACTGTCTATGATTTTCACTGAATTGGACATGGTCAAATTTTGTTCTTATAATTTGAATCAAAGAGTTATAATAAATTATTTTTTCCCAAATCAGTGGACTTTTGGCGCGAAAAAACTCCCAATCCCTAAATGGCATTTTTCCCAAAATAGCCAGAAAAATGCCTGGCCCACCATGGATCCAGCCAGACATGGCTATCCAAGATAGCGGCATTAATGTTTAAATCCTCAGAGTTACACAGTGTTGGGCCTCAGTTGTTTTAATCTGTTAATCTGTTTAACCATAGCATGCATAAAAAGTTGTGTTTTTGGTACTTTTTCCACCAATAACAGTGTGAAACATACTTATTTTCCCCCAAAAATTGACAAATCCTGTTCAACAATGATAACCTCAAGGTGCTGTGATAAAATAAGAAATATTAAACCTGCTGCTCTCAATTGCAAACATGAGGTTAGGTTTCTTTACAAATTATACAGAAAAACATGAATGTATGTAATGCTGTTGACAAAATATATTTGCTTGTTTGTTAGTTTTATTGGATTGTTTGCCATTTTTGACAGCCAGTTTACTTGAACTCACACTGTCCTGGGTTTTCTGGTGTCCCAGTACTAAGTGTACATACCTACATGTATGTCAGGAACTGACAACTGCCATATTTAATTTAGATGTTGAGGGGCATATTGCCATAGAAAGGTATTCATGACCAGTCCCCACACAACTTGTATCTAGTTTGGGGCTCAAACATGCGATCCTCTGATTTGTTGTCCAGCGCTCTACCAGGTGAACTAGCTTGCCTGGTTTTGACATTACTTAATTAAACAAGAACTTGATTTGAAAAATGCACATATACAGCATCTTAATAAAAAGCAAGAACAGTAAAAGCCTTATTGTACTAACCCTGCTTTTGTGCTTACTTTGATTTGTACCAGAAACACAACTACTTCGGGTAGGCCTAATCAGATTGAAATTTTCTCTAATAATAACTGGAGTTAAGAGTGTTTGGTATGGTAATGCTATAAAGAAGTGAAGTAACTTAATGGATAATCATGTCTAAGCCTAACAGTTTAAACAAATACAAATTAAAGTTTTCAGAAAGTGTTTTTCTGATTGAGGACTTACAGACGTGTCATTTAAAATATGAATATTGGGATGTAAAATATTCAAAAAAAAAATTGTTTGTTTTTTAATATCATATAATTTATTTTCAAGGTATCAGTAAAAATTTGCAAATTTATGTTAAACTTGCAGTTATATGTACATCAAAGGTTTTTGTTTCTTGAAAACATTTAATGAAATATTAATCATTTTGAACCAAAATGTATGACTATTTTTTAACACTTTCCAATACAAGAATATTTAATGATATAATTTATTATAAAATAAAAAATATGAAAATAAAAAATAGTTACATTATTTAACGTCTATTATTATTATTATTATTATTATTATTTGTATTATAATTATCATTTTTATTATAAGTAGTATTAGTTTTATTATAAACATTTATTTCCAAAAAGAATTTTCGTCAAAGTGTGAACTTTAGTAATTCTAATGAATTCCAAAAATGATCTTTTGAAGTATAATTATACAGCGAATATAATTATAAGTTTGCATATCAGTTAGTTTTTGGGCCTAGGATTGATGGAATTGCAATTAAAGTGTCAACATTCACATTTGAATATAAATTAATACCTGGTATTTATTGAACATCAGAGATCTTGTTTGGATTGCCTTTCATTCTTCATTTGGTTAAAACATAATTGTATTCATAACAGTTAAATAGATGTTGGCAAATAACCTGTAAATTTGATTTTAGAAATATAATTGAATGTCGTGCAAAAACAAATTTAATTTTTCCTGTTACAATCCCCTGTAACTTTGATGTGCAATCTATAGAGAACTCTTACACCTGGTATCATCCACATCATGATATGCTGGTAACTAAGGTGAAAAGAAAGATATATATTGACTTTGAGGTCAATGGGTCAAAGATCAAGGTCACAGGGGCTTGTAATATGAAAATGCTATTTAATTTCTTCAATTTATCTAGAAAACGCTTTCACCTACAGTCTTCAAAGTTAGTTTTCTCGTTACTCTGAAGAAAAAGAATATGAGCCACGTTCTGGGAAAACTGGGCTTAATGCATATGCGTAAAGTGTCATCTAAGATTAGCCTACACTTTTTCATTTATATGGAAATTTCGTTTAAATTAGCAGGGCTTATCTGGAACGACACTTTACGCACATACATTAATCACAGTTTACTCAGAAAGCCGCTTATATCAATTTTTAGGTCAATCAGTCAAAGGTCACACAACATTAAATCTAGAGGGAATGGGCAACCCATACATTTTTTTACAAACATCACTTGTTTGAGTCATTTTTGAATGAAACTTGCAAATTTCTATTCATTTCAACTTTATTATCCTCCGCAAAAGGCGGAGGGATATTGTTTTGGCGTTGTCCGTCCGTCCGGCTGTCCGGCCGTCCTTCCGTCCGTCCGTCCGTCCGGCACTTTTGTGTCCGGAGCCATATCTNCATATCAGTTAGTTTTTGGGCCTAGGATTGATGGAATTTCAATTAAAGTGTCAACATTCACATTTGAATATAAATAATTACCTGGTATTGATTGAACATTTAAGTTGAGATCTTGTTTGGATGGCCTTTCATTCTTCATTTGGTTAAAACATAAAATTTGTATTCATAACAGTTAAATAGATGTTGGAAAATAACCTGTAAATTTGATTTAAGAAATATAATTGAATATCGTGAAAAAACAAATTTAATTTTTCCTGCTACAATCTCCTGTAACCTTGATGCGCAATCTATAGAGAACACTTACACCTGGTATCATCCACATCATGATATGCTGGTTACTAAGGAGAAAAGGAAGATATCTATGAACTTTGATGTCAATGGGTCAAAGATCAAGGTCACGGGGGCTTGTTATATGAAAATGCTTTTTCATTTCTGCACTATATCTAGAAAACGCTTTCACCTACAGTCTTCAAATTTAGTTTTCTCGTTACTTGGAAGAAAAAGCATATAATGACCGTTCTGGGAAAACTGCAGGGCTAAATGCATATGCATGAAGTGTCATCTCATCATTAGCCTGTGCAGTTTGCACATGCTAATCAGGGACGACACTTTTCCAATTATATGGAAATTTTGTTTAGACAAAGTATCTTCGAAAAGAAAATCCAGTCTTGGGGGAAGGTGTTGTCCCTGATTAGCTGGCTAATCTGGAACGACACTTTACGGACATGTATTTATCCTTGTTTACTCAGAACGCTGCTTATATCAATTTTGAGGTCAATTAGTGAAAGGTCAAGGTCACAACATTAAATCTAGAGAGAATGGTTACCCCATACAATTTTTTTTTGAATTCGCATTTGAGTCGTTTTTGAATGAAACTTGCACATTTCTATATATTTCAACTTCATTAACGCAATCATTAACATTTTTAGCTTCTGTTTGCAAACCATTATACATTACTTTCATGCTCCTATTTGGGTTATTTGTATTTTAAATATTTGTATATCGGAGAGTAGCTCTTTAACAGCTGTGTGAACTCAAGAGGAAAGTATGGATTTATTTTCTTAAGTCTATTACTTGAAATACTCTGTGGTGATAACATTAGAAATGTTTGCATTATGGTAGCATTCATTGATAGGTACCTAAATGTATTTAAAGGCTTTCTACTTGTATTTTGTTAACAGCAGAGATATTTTGCTGTTTTGTTATGAATATGGGTATAGGTTTGTAGAGTGCTATTGAGTAATATGTCGCATTCATAAAGGGATAAATGTTTGAATGTTCCTAATTACTTCACTTATTGAGTGTCTTATCTTTGAGAAACAGAAATAATGTAAATTACCCGTTCTGTGCTTTGAATGTGATTATTCTGTTTTGGAGATAATCTTGTTAGTGAGGAATACAGCTTAACTGGACTACTGACAGCAAATATTTTGAAGGAGTGAAATAACCGACAAATAGACAAAAATAATGAAATGTACTCATTAAAATGAGTGTGAGTGAACTACTTATATAATGAACAAAAGACACTTGTTACAACTTGATTATAGAATTTGGAATAACTTAGGTCCTGGTTGAATATTATAAACTGTATATTAGGGAGCCACAAAGGGATGCAGTATAACTACGTAGAATGAAAGAGTGAAAATTATACTAATATTTGTAAAACTTCTGTGTTTTAAATATGCAAAAAAAAATTAAAAAAAGAACAAATCCAGCAGTTTAAACGTGTTGAAATCTACACTATAACACAAACATACACACAATTATCTCGAAAATTGCTGCAGCCCAAATATCATGATCAAAGCTCTCAAACAGATACAGGGGTATGTGTTGATTAAAACATTTCTTTTTTGATATTGGTGTAAAATAGAAAGGAGAAAAACTTCATTGTTGTATAAAATTTAAAATGCCTGGCAGACGTTTTCTGGCCACTTCCTCCCCACGTCCTACCAGGGATCCAAGGGAAGTCAAATCAGCAGACGCCAGGATTTTTATCACCGAGTTTGGACTCTCGGAACACGATTCTGAGCTGGACAGTGGGATTTCTAATCATGTTAGAAAGGAAAATGGCGTTGCAAGCGTAAGTTTGACAGTTTCGGAAATCATGGTTATTTTTTGCAATGTTTTGTTATGTTTCTTGTGAACCCAATTGTTTTCTTTTACTTTATTGCTATTTAGTAATGATATTTATATTGATAAACTATATGTTAAAAATTGTTAATATTGATATAAACTATATGTTAAACATTGTATAACAAAATGTTTAAAATATGTGTTGCATCATCATTAATATCTATTACAATATGATTATAAATCATAATTGTGACAGTGACATTCATTTTGTTCTACTATTATTTAATTCTTGAAGCAGAATTATTATACTGCTCAAACAAACATTTGTTGTTAAGCAGGAAAAGGAAAACTGGTTATTGGATTGATGAAGTCTTCAAGCAGCCATGCAGTCTTCAATTTTGTTTTCAGAGCAAAATCTTTGGCTTTTGTGATACCTTAGGCATACATGCCATAATTTTTCAGACCAATTCCGGGACATTGAGCTCAATTTTGTGGGACTTTAACCGATTTTCCGGGACATGTATACATATAGCGATATATATATATAGACATATATGCATTTTTGGTACGATTTTTTTTTCACATCGTAAATTGCTAAGTTCGAAAGCCTATCCGAAATACACTAGATCTATTAACATCAAATTAAACATTACTACTTCTGTTACTAAATTCAAGCCACATGTTTTTCATGTTAAGAAAAGAGCACCGAATTGCTTTTGTGTACATGTTACATCATCTACGGATTTAATTTTAGTCACTGTTTACTCTTTAAACGTGGACTGCGTTTTTCACGGGTGATGAATGCAAATGTTGTCATGGGTGGCACGCGCTCTGAAAGCTATGACGTCAAACTGTTACAACTGACATAGCAGGCGCTGAGCATAAGGGAGTGTTGTTTACCGCATTACCAGTGTGAATGAATCAGACACCGTGAAGGTGCGAAAATCCGGGTGACACTGGATTTATTCATGAATGTGAATCGCGTAATCCGTTAAAACAGTACAGCCATAAAAGTTGAGCAGTTATTAAAGCCAATTATAAACGAATAAACCCCTGTAATGCCGAGACAATCGATATAATAACAGGACCCCTGTAAATTGATCGATTTCGACACGTAGCGTAGTCACCTATTTGGGTAGGCATTTCCATTGAGACGCTGCGGATTAGTGGAAAAACAGATTTGAGATGCAGTTAAGCCTAAGATAAGGTACATGTATATATGGATTTTGTAAAATCCGAGACATTTGACAGATTTCAGGGACTGCGGGACACGTTCTTTATTTCCGGGACAATCCCGGACAATCCGGGACGTATGGCATGTATGCCTTAGGTCTATTATTTGTTATATGATTTCATCATCAATCACTCGCCTAGTGTTCTCAATTCATTTGGAACAGTATTATTTTTGAAGACCACAAATCATTCATCATTTGAAATCAATACTCTAATCAATGCCAATGAATCAAGCTCGTTTATTACCCTTCACAATAATGTTCAAACAATCCATTCTCCAATCAAAAAGTTTCAGCTTAATGAAAACCTTCTAATTATTGGTTTTTAGGTTTCTTTCAAAGTTACTGGAAGCTGGTTGATGAACGAGTTATGGTGTCGCAGTGGGTTAATGACAGTGATTGAAAGATCATAAATTGGATTCAAATGTGTTGTGTTCTGAGAAAACTGGGCATAATGCATGTGCGTAAAGTGTTGTCGCAGATTAGGGACAACACTTTTCGCCTTAACTGGATTTTTCCTAAGAAGAGACATCATTTAAACGAAAATTCCATAAAAGCGGAAATTGTCGTCCCTGATTAGCCTGTGCGGACTGCACAGGCTAATCTGGGATGACAATTTATGCACAAGCATAATGCCCAGTTTTCTCAGAACACGACACAAATGAGCCTGGTTGTGGGATAACGGACTTAATGCTCCGTTTTACTGGAATTTTTGTCAAAAGGAAGTCTGTTATTAGCAAACATCTTGTTAAGGCAGAAAGTGTTGTCACTGACTAGCCTGTGCAGACAGCACAGGCTCATCCGGGTTGACACTTTACGCACATGCATTAAGCCCTATTTTTCCAGAACATGGCTCAAATTATTATTAATGGTGGACTATGCTGTTTAAATTATCACCATAATTGCTTGCAGTCCTAAAATACCCTAATGCTGTATTTATAAAAACGTTCATGGTATTCAATTCTTGTTTGAGCATATTTATTTTTTGTGTGTAAAATTACCATTTTATGCCTCCCTCCTTTTGAGCAATCTTCAAGCGCCTTTATATTTGGTTAAATGATGAGAACAGTGTTATAAGCTTTCCAATATAAGGGAGGTAACTGCAAACCAGTTTGCTGATTTTGTTCTGCATAAGTAGTAAACTTTTCAAGTTGAGGTTTTAAAGGAAACATTATTATAGAGATACTGAATATGGAAGTCACCTAAGACGATCAAAAATTGAACACATTATACCCTTATTTGACCCAAAAATATTTAGTTGCTTCTTTAACATGACTTTTTTTCAAAACAGCAGGGTGATAAACAATTCTGAAGTGAAAACAGTTTAAGGGGAAATAATTTTGTACGGTGGTACAAATCATTGCCTTGTATTATTGGACCCTACTATTGAAGGAAAAACAGACCTGATTCGCTTTTGAATACACTGTGAAACAGTCTTGTGCACAGATTGAAGTATCTTTTAATGTGTGTTAGTAAATGCCTTAAATTGCTTGATTTCGATTTTGAAACTGTAGAGCTTTGTTATAACAACAAGAATATAATTTAAGAAAGAAACAAGAGATGTGTTTGTCAGAAACACAATGCCCCCTACTGCGCCGCTTTGTTTTTTTTTTTTTTTTTTTTTTTTATTNTGCTATGATCAATATTTCAAAAGTTATGACCATTTTTCGAAACCTAAACGCAACTGTGTGATGGAATTTCAGAAGGACAGACAGACGGACAGACAGTGCGATCACTATATGCCACCCTTCCGGGGGCATACAAAGCAAAAAAGCTTGCCCCATTTGGGTTCAAACCATTGTCCTTTACTTAGGCTGTTGCTTTAACCATTTTGTCTATGTGAACTGTTATATTATTGAACGCATTTGATACTTTAAATAACTGATCCATTATAGTGTTGGACTGGGTTAAATTATTTTAGGAATATAAGAGTTGTCATATCATACCATATTTTATTAAACGAGTTCAGGAATTTTATTAGTAAGCGAGCCTTTGGCGAGCTTACTAACGAATTTTCTGGACGAGTTTAATAAAATATGGTATGATATGACAACGAGTGTCAAATCTTTTTTATCACATGCTTTTAAACTAAATAAAATACATCTTAATTGACCAAACAAATGCTGATAGATATAAAAGTTTTTTACTATCGTGACGTCATTTCATGTTGAAAACGTCATTTCACCAAAATAAAGCCATGCGATTGGTTAGTTATTGATTCTGTAGCCAATTAAAACGCTGAAAAATGTTGTATTACACATGTGTAATATAAAAAAAATAGGTAATGTCTGTATTACATTGAAAACAAGGTATAGCATGTGATAAATCATTTTATCGATTTCAAATTATGACTTTTCATAAACGAAACTGTATTTTTAGTAAGAGTGTTTCTTCAAAAGTGTTATTATGCACCCTGACGTACAGTTTTCTGTTATTTTTTTAATCTGTGACAAAACTTGTAAAACTGCCCTTTTTAGAATCTGTTAACAAGTCCCTTGAACAATGAGCATAGTACATGTATGCCAGCAGATCATGTCCTTAAATTACAAGATGTGTTTTGGTTTCTTGTAAAAAAAAATCATTAATGCAATTCTGTTTGAAATTTAATGTCATCATGACACTGAACATCTAGTTTGAAACTACTGTTTACATTCCTGAGTTTCTGTCTGTATTTGCACTGGCTGTCTTCAGCTTGGTATTGATTTACAATGTAGTGTTATTGGACTTAACTTAGATAGAAATATGTGTCGTGTTCTGACAAAACTGGGCATAATGCTTGTGCGTTAATGGTCATCCCAGATTAGCCTGTGCAGTCTGCACAGGCTAATCAGGGACGACAATTTCCGCATTTATGGAATTTTTCGTTTAAATGATGTCTCTTCTTAGGGAAAATCCAGTTTAGGCGGAAAGTGTTGTCCCTGATGAGCCTGTGCAGACTGCACAGGCTAATCTGGGATGACAATTTACGCACAAGCATTATGCCCAGTTTTCTCAGAACACGACACCTATTAGGCTTCTTAACTACTTTATTATAAGTGATCAAAGGGGGAATTGCAAATAAAGATGATTTTAATTGACTATGTCTGATTTATAACCTCACTGGCTACCTGTTTACTATGGGATACCAAAGGGGTCTAAACTTTAACTTCTGCTGCAGCAGAAACAAATGCGGCTCGAGCAGCATTTATGTTTTGCACCAAAGGGGTCGAAATTTTAACTTCTGCTGCAGCAGAAAAATCCTGCTTGAGCAGCATTTATTTTTAGATTATGGCATCAGCCAATCAGACCCCTTTGGTATCCCATAGCTTATGTCGTCCGTTTGTAGGCACAAATTTGATTGGCTGACGGGTTCAAGGGCTTAATCTAAAAATAAATGCTGCTCGAGCAGGATTTTTCTGCTGCAGCTGAAAAAATGCTGCTCGAGCAGCATTTAAATGCTGCTCGAGCAGGATTTTTCTGCTGCAGCAGAAGTTAAAGTTTCGACCCCTTTGGTGCAAAATCTGCTGCCGCAGAAAAAATGCTGCTCAAGCATCAAATTGCTGTTTGAGCAGCATTTAAATGCTGCTCGAGCAGCATTTTTTTCTGCTTCAGCAGAAGTTAAAGTTTACACCCATTTGGTATCCCATAGTTTACTGCCATGAAGTATGCCATAAGAGCTGTCAATATGGACAATTTGAAACTATTGAATGAACCAATTGGTTGTGAAAAATAATTATTTATAATGTTTGTTTATCAAACGAAGTGTCATAATATTAAAATATGAATTCCTTTTATCTAATTAAGCGAGTAAAATACTTATAATAATTGAATTCAGCTTGATTGTTTCAAAGCACATTTAAGTGCTTTTCAGCTCATCTAAGCTATGGGCACTTATTCACCAAACAATTCTAAGACAGTCTGAGAAGGACGAATATTTAAAGACATTCTGAAGGAAAACATGAATACTTTCTGCTGCTAAATGAGTTTTCTTTGTTTAATGATTTTGAAAATTTGGCAAATGTTTTCGAAATGTACCGTAACAGAGTTAAACAAGACATACTTGGTTTTACTTGTTACTTAAATAGCCTTGGTGTTTGAAAATATGTAACTGCATCAGAAATTGTACATGAACATATAATTATATTTTTTTGTTATTAATGTATTTTAAGTTAAGTCGCCAAAACTAGGCAAACTGAATGTGCCATGCAGCATCTTTTAGAAAGAATATGGTATATATTTATGGACTATAATGTTTTAACAGCATAATTAACCTCATTCATAATTTGACCCTGTTGTAACAATTGTATCCAGAAATTGGGTCCAAGTCATTATTGGGCCTTTGAAAATTTCATTAGTGCAATTACTGCTTAGTTATGGGAGGTTATCAATAATATTCAATTATGTACTTTATCCCTTGTATTGGTACATTCGTGATGAATCAATTCGTTGACATGTGTTTTTTTAAATACGTAGAAGTTGTCCATTTCACTTCATTGGTCACATTGAGGAGAGGATTAAACAAAATTTGAAACAGATGAAAACTTTGTTTGGAGCAATTTAATCAAGTGAATGCTTATATTCAGTAACCTTTTATCTGTCCTCATTTTGAGAGGCTGTCCAAATGCCCAAAGGATTTATGTTTGAAAGACTTATAAAAAATATGATCATGATCAAAGTTATTTACATTTTATTGCTATTTGCTTTAACTGATTTTGCTTTATTCTCAGACTCTCATTTTGGATGCTGAATTGGATTAATATAAACATTACAATATTGTCTTTGCTGTGGAATGTGAACAATACAGGATACTACGTGATAAAACAATGTTAACTGCAAAGCTTTAATGTGTGCATACAATTTAGAGTAAACAGACTTGTATTTATATGTGAATTTAAGTTATGGCCAGTTAAATCCATTTCATATAATGCACAATTTTAAAATCCTTTTCATATAATGCACAATTTTAAATATGAAAACTGATTGACATATTGAAAAAGTGTTGAATATGGTGAAAAATACCAATTAACAAACAATAAACATAACTAACATTTGCCTCATCTTCAATAATTTTAATAATATTGAAAATATATTAAATGCTTAATTGTGAACTTTTTTGAAATGTGTTCAATGATTTTTTTTCTGACAATCAATTTCCCAAAGTTCCCTCCATTTAATAGTCAATATATTTAAAGGCCACATCTACTCGAGAATGTTAATTGCAAACAATTAAAATTCTGAACAATGTGTAAACATGAGTTGCTAAGTTTGTTTTTGGTTTTTGTTTGCTCAAGAAAATAAATATGTCGGGTCTTTGCCCTGTGGTAAAAGGACTCGCAATTCAGTGACTATTTGCTTAATTTAATTTTTTCACTTCCCAAGACTTGGGACTTTCACATTTAATAAATTGAAAATTGGTTGAACAGATAAGAAAATTGATTTCTCCAGTTTTCTTATTTGTTGTTAGGTTGTATTGTTTGAAGAAGTTTGTGAGTTCTTATGGAATCGAAGTTTGAACTTGAAACTGTTATATTTTATATTAAAATGTATAGGAGATAAAACAGTTGCTAGCTTGAACCTTGCAGTACAAGAAAAATTCTGTTTGCAGTACAAGGAAATATTCTGTTTGCAGAACAATGAAATATTCTGTTTGCAGTACAAGGAAATATTCTCTGTCAGCAAGCATAATGGTTACTTTTGGAAATATTGTTACAGTGAAGAGTTCTAATGAAATGAAATAATAATTTCCTAGTAAATTTACTCTGAATATTGAATAATCAAGTTCCATTTCGTGATGCGGGTAGATGTCACAATGTCATTGTAAAGTCAAACTCTGTTGAGAGACTTAAAGGCATGTGCAAACATTGCAGATGATGTGATAGATGGCAGAGCCCTGACTAAATGTGAAGAGACGATTGTGAAGTGACTTCATAGAGATATCTTAAGTTGATTATTAAACTATGCTGTTACTTTTAATAAAATGACGAAAACTTAGTGTGACCAAAATCCTACTACTTACTTAATGTGAAGTGCCACTGACTGCAAGTTTTGTGAAGTTGTTTTATAGAAGGACCTTCTCCAGATAGTTATTGTTTTATAACTTTTAAAGGAATTAAATAATTTGTTTTGGTGTGAGACATTCGCCCTACTCAACAGGAAGTGTCTAAAGGTCAATCAAAGAAATCTGAAGTGATTTCAATTAGTTTTGTTTCGTTGAGCTTGATGTCTTGTCCTGAGTCTTTGTTGTTGTTTGTTGCAAAAGAAGTTAAGAACAAAGGATTATATTGAGAAAGAACTTTCATTCTAAGGTTTCCTCCTTTTGTAAGGTGGAACAAAATGTGTTTTGAATGCTAAACAGGAGATGTTTAAAATCATTAACAGGAACAATTCATGTTAATGCTCTTTGCTTCTGATTTTTAGAGATCTGCTAAGTTTGCAGGATGATAAAAAGTTTCAAGGCGCTTGAAAGCTCTGCATTTACATAAGTTATTTAGTTTTTTTTTTTACCCCCATTACCATTGGTAATGGGGGCTATATAGGAGTCACTTTGTCTGTCGGTCGGTCTGTCCCGCTTGTCCGGGCCATAACTANCCGTCTCATCTGGATCCAAACTGTTTGCAAAGGCCTTTAACATTCGATTCCAGCGCTCAAAGGGTTAAACTGATTTTGCTTTATTCTCAGACTCTCATTTTGGATGCTAAATTGGATTTATATGGATATTACAATATTGTCTTTGCTGTGGAATGTGAACAAAACAGGATACTAAGTGATAAAACAATGTTAACTGCAAAGCTTTAATGTGTGCATACAATTTAGAGTAAACGGACTTGTATTTATATTTGAATTTAAGTTATGGCCAGTTAAATCCTTTTCATATTGTGCACAATTTTAAATATGAAAACTGATTGAAAGATTGAATACTGTTGAATATGGTGAAAAATACCAATTAACAAAGAATAAACATAACTGACATTTGCATCATCTTCAATCATTTTAATAATAATGAAAAAATATTAAATGCATAATTGTGAAATTTTTTGAAATGTGCTTAATGATTTTTTTCTGACAATCAATTTCCCAAAGTTCCCTCCATTAAAAAGTAAATATATTTAAAGGCCACATCTACTCGAGAATGTTAATTGCAAACAATTAAAATTCTGAACAATGTGTAAACATGAGTTGCTAAGTTTGTTTTTGGTGTTTGTTTGATCAAGAAAATAAATATATCGGGTCTTTGCCCTGTTAAAAAGGACTCGCAATTCAGTGACTATTTGCTTAATTTAATTTTTTCACTTCCCGAAGACTGCGGACTTTCACATTTAATAAATTGAAAATCAGTTGAACTGATAAGAACATTGATTTCTCCAGTTTTCTCATTTGTTGTTAGGTTGTATTGTTTGGAGAAGTTTGTGAGTTCTTATGGAATCGAAGTTTGAACTTGAAACTGTTATATATAATAATAAAATGTAAAGGAGATAAAACAGTTGCTCACTTGAACCTTGCAGTACAAGAAAAATTCTGTTTGCAGTACAAGGAAATATTCTGTTTGCAGTACAAGGAAATATTCTGTTTGCAGTACAAGGAAATATTCTCTATCTGCAAGCATAATGGTTACTTTTGGAAATATTATTACAGTGAAGAGTTCTAATGAAATAAAATAATAATTTCCTAGCATATTTACACTGAATATTGAATTATCAAGTTCCATTTCGTGCTGTGGGTAGATGCCACAAAATCATTGTAAAGTCAAACTCTGTTGAGAGACCTGAAGGCATGTGCAAACATTACAGATGATGAGATAGATGACAGAGCCAACTTAAAGTATAGAGATGATAGTGATTTCATGGAGAGATCTTCTCTTGATTATTGTTCTATGCCGCTACTTTTAATAAAATGAAGACACTATTATGTGACCGAAAATCCTACTTCTAACTTAATGTGAAGTGTCAGGTGCTGGAGGTTTTGTGAAGTTGTTTCATTATTATAGAAGGACCTTTCCTGGGATAGTTATTGTTTTATAACTTTTTAAGAAATAATAATAAAATAACTGGTTTTGGTGTGAGACATTGGGCCTACTCAACAGGAAGTGACTATAGGTAAATCAAAGAAATCTGAAGTGATTTCATTTAGTTTTGTTTCGTAGAGTTTGATGTCTTGTCCTGATTCCTTGTTGTTGTTTGTTGCAAATGAACAATGGATGATGTTGAGAAAGAACTTTCATAGGTTTCCTCTTTTGAAAGGATGAACAAAATGTGTTTTGAATGTCAAAACAGGAGATGTTAAAAATCATTAACAGGAACAATTCATATTATTGCTCTTTTCTTCTGACTTTTAGAGATGTGCTGAGTTTGCAGTATGATAAAAAGTTTCAAGGCGCTTGAAAGCTGACTGCATTAACATATTTTGTTTTACTTTTGTTTATTTTGTAATATGTGTTTATGAACATTATGTTAACAAATAAATGAATAGGCTCATAATCCAGGGGATGTCAGTTTAGAAAACTTATCCATTCTTAAAAATATGTTTGCAAAATGTGCACTTCAAAGGGATTAAATTCAGACAATAAAAGATGCATGTGGAGTTTTAAACTGCCTTTGTAAAGCGAAGTGGATGCAAAACTCAGGCTAAAATGAATGTAAGGCCTATTGTGGAATTTGTTAATCCTATTTTACGGATGAAATTGATTTCGTGCTATTGTGAACAAGATTTGCTTTAATTTGCAAAATAATAAGCAAAGAGCCTGCTCTGTGGGTTGGTAGTTACCGAATAATTTCATTTAGTGAGGATGGAGTCGTATTTCGGACAGGCTGCATTTCGAGCCTCCTTAAGAAGTCCAAGAATTTTGTGCATAGACCGGACTAAGGTAGAGATGACATGGAGTTGTTTTTTATATGTTGCCTTTTTATGCTTTCTAAAAAAGGGTAGGCATATAGTTGCTGCTTTGTCTGTCTTTCTGAATTTTATCCCACTTTTATAGCGATTTCGGTTGATTATAGCCCCGTTGATTAAATTTCTGCTATAATACACGGCACGAAATGACGTCATATTTTCGAAAAAATGACCTCATAAATCAAGCGAAAATAACAAGTTAAACTTATTTTGTTTAAATAAAAAGGTTTACTGAATAAAAAGTGGGATAAATAGAATAA
>VMBQ01008797.1:11981-36781 GCA_007657795.1 Dreissena rostriformis
ATTATATTTGATGTGAATTAAGATGTGGATACCAGGTTATTGTGTTGCCTGTCTATCGTCAGGGGACATATAGGTGTTACTTCGTTGGCATTGTTGGCGGCGGCTTCCGCGGCGTCACACTTTTCGAAAAAGGCTCATAACTACTGTGTCCCTTCAGATATTGCTTTCATATTTGGTATGCATGTGTATCTGGACAACACCTTTCCATGCGCATACATTTTTTGACCCCTGTGACCTTGACCTTGAACTTGAGGTCAGCATTAAGGTTTCAAAATTTGCGACCGCGATTCGAAAAAGGCTCATAGTTACTGTGTCCCTTCAGATATTGCTTTCATATTTGGTATGCATGTGTATCTGGACAAAACACCTTTCCATGCGCATAAAAATTTTGATCCCTGTGACCTTGACCTTCACCTTGAGGTTAGCATTCAGGTTTCGAAATCTGCGACCGCGATTCGAAAAAAGCTCATAACTACTGTGTCCCTTCAGATATTGCTTTCATATTTGGTATGCATGTATATCTGAACAACACCTTTCTATGCGCATAAAATTGTTGACCCCTGTGACCTTGACCTTGAATTTGAGGTCAGCGTTCAGGTTTCGAAATCTGCGACCGCGATTCAAAAAAGGCTCATACCTACTGTGTCCCTTCAAATGTTGCTTTCATATATGGTACGCATGTGTATCTGGACAATACCTTTCCATGCGCATGAAATGTTTTAACTTGGAGTCCGCGTTCAGGTTTCGAAATCTGTGACCGCGATTCAAAAAACCTCATAATGTCTGTGTCACTTAAGATATTGCTTTCATATTTGGTACGCATGTGTATCTTGACAAGACCTTTCCGTGCACATAAAAGTTTTTACCCCTGTGACCTTGACCTCATTTTGGACTAAGATTTTTTTTAATGGGCCAATATCTAGGTTAACCCATTGCTATTAGGCGACACACAGGGCAACAGATAAGGTTCGTTTTATCGTTTTTAGACTTGTATTTGACAGAAAACGAATTGAAATTAAACATCAATCGTACAGATAACGATTATGAAAATGGAAAACGAATTGAAATCGATTCTCCGTCGTTTTAGTTGTTTCGTTTTCCGCCGTACCGCGTTTAATTATAATTAGTGTATTGTAACCTTTAGTGCGGCCGTAATTTTTTGAGTTAGTTCGTATAGACACCGTTTTGGACCGTTGTGAATATAAAAAGTAACTTCTGCCGAAATAAGTTCGGGAAAAGGTTCTCTGTTAAACGCGGTCGGGTTAGGAAACTTTCATAAACGGCGTGCGCTTTACAATTTGTTAGGAGACCCAAATTGTCGGGAAAAGGCATTGTGAAGAGTATACTATCACATTTAATAGTGCAGGTGGTGACAGATTCTGAAATATTCGGCTCAAAGCCGCTGTGATTCCGTGTCTCAAAAACTAACAACAACATGATTTCCATTGGCTTGTCATTGATGGAGAGGGTTTGGTAATGTGAGTATGATCTGAGACTGAAAGGCAGGAGTGTTGAAAATGGTTTAAACAAAATGACTCCATCATCCATTTGTCAATATGCAATTAGTAATTATATTTACAAACAACCATTGCCACTGTGAATTTATAATGACTTAATTGGAATAAGAATTGCTGAGAATTATCAATATCCAAAAATGAAGCGCTAATTTGATCCAGAAATATATGTACGTTTTTATCAAATTGTAAAAAAACTAATTGACAAATAGTTTAAAGGGAAAAAACTAATTGTTACAAAAAGCTTGCAGTGAAAACTAATTGACCCAAAATCTTATCTGTTGCCCTGGACACATCCATCTCGCAGAGTTCTAGTTAATTGCTTGGTGCTTAATTGCACAAACACAAACAAATATGCTTTCACATGCCTTTGCTGAAATGTTCAGTTTCAGTGCTCATTTTATTTGTGAACTTGCAGATATCTCACTTTTGATGTATCTTTTTTCATCTTGGTAATTTTTTTAACAGCAATATGGAATTATGTAAGTTTTCTTTAATTGGGAAAGATCCTTTTACGGATACTTAACAAACAAGGAAATAAATGGCTGGGGCTCTACCTGGCTTGAACTTTACTTGAGCCAAAGCAAAAATGAAGCAATTATATTTAAGGTTTCAACAGGATTAATTTTTTTAATGAAGTGAAATATGCCAAAAAAGGAACATGTCTTTAGCAAAATTGTACATTTGTAGACCTTTGCTAGTTTTCTGAAAGCCAGATTAAGGAAAAATTTGAGAAGCCATAATGTAGTTGGTTTTTATATTCTGATAGCATTTGGGGATGATTCATGTAAATTTGTTGGAGGTTTTCAGTGTACTCTGGGTTGGTTATACTTTCAGATTGTTGAGGAGGGTAATTTGTTCATATTATATTTGAGAAAGACCATTAAATGTACACAATAAATGAAAGACAATTGTATGAAAAACAAAGCGGCCCAAAGCTGTTTTGCAAACCTTTGTGTCAAGATACAATATGATCAGTAAATGTGGGACTAAAATATGGCAGCCCAATTTCAACATGATTTTTTTTAAAGAACTGTTTAACTGAAAGCACATGGTCATTTGAACCCTGGTTTTCAAAGGCTATTGAACTCCCTGACTTATTACAAACATCAACTGTCTTGACTTGATTCTAGCAAATGATGCTGTCCCTGAAGAAGCTCTGCGAGGATGCATCTCGCAGCATGATGCAGTCCAGTGAGTGCCTCAACAGCATCTATGACGTGTGCGTGGAGCAGAGCCGTCGTAGCACGGGCATCGGCGAGGGGCGGGGCTCTTCTATCGACGGGGAAGACGGGCGGGGCTGTTCTATGGGAGGGGAGGAGGGGCGGGGTTCTTCTATAGGCGGTGAGGACGGACGGGGCTGTTCTATAGGCAGGGAGGAAGGGCCGGGCTGTTCTATAGGCAGGCAGGAGGGGCCTGTCTCAGCAACGGTCGGAGCGGAAGGGCTTGGCTTGTCAATGAGAGATGCAGTGGTGATGAAAGAAGCTGTACGGGCAGGTCCTAGGCGGTGGGTATTAATTGGACTGGATAAATTTTCACTTTGTTCTACTTAGGTACAATCCACTCATACTTAGGGAAAAGCCTACCAATCCTACCAAACAATTGTATCAGGATATGTATTAACATTTGTGAAACTAACATTTTGACAGTACATTTAACATTTTAGTAAACGCTTATGTTATTATCTCATCATTTATAGAGATCTTTAGTTCCGATAGAAAAACTTTGATGTTAAATTGCACAACAATAAGTATTATGAAAGTGTAATTGTCCTAAAAAGCTTAATGAATAAAAGTAATGAAGTGTACACGTTTTTATTTAAGGAAAGTGTTCCAGTCAGACAGCGCCCGGCCCCTGTCGGATCTTCCGGTGAAGTCCAGCTCAGTGTTCCACTCAGGCGTGTCAGACATTTCCATGATCTTGGAGCAGTCTGTCTTGGATGATGGCACGTCGGATGGGCCGGAATATGTGGCTGTGCCACTGGAATCAGGTAATCATCGAGTACTAGGGTCCCCTGTGATTTGTATTAAAACCATCATTAAGTATTGGCATTCTGATTCAAGGCAATTCATAGGATTATACAAGGAAAAAGTTGAATCTAAATAATGAAAGCTTTTTAGCATTTTTATTGTTTACTATAATTTTTTGACAAATTATTTAGTGTGTTAAATACCAACAAAGGTATTGTATTGGAGATCAAATGTATTTAATTCAAAATCTCACATGAACTTAAGTCCAGATGTTGGTTTGAACACCTCTTTCATTACTGATAGCTGATCATAAAAAAAGGAATGGTACCTTAAAGAAATTTCGTTGAATTATGTGTATATATTGGTGATTTTTAGTGTGATAGTAACTGACTGGTCTGTATGCACTGCAGTCATTTTTGTTTGAAGAAGCATTTAAATACAAAGCATTAAAAAGCATTTTCTAAGCCATGTGCTGTGCACTTGGGAATTAAAGTATTTTGCTGGCATAGATCTGCACAATCATGTTTACGACCTTAAAATGTTTTCTCCCAATAAAAACAATAAAACATAGTTGTCATAGATTTCTTGATTATATTATTTCAGTGAAGGAGGTCAACAGTGACACAAATCTTGCTGCACCAACAGAGTCCTTCCACTCACAGAGGTCGAAAGGGGTGTCAAAACTGCCACAGAGAATTGCAAAAGATGGATCAGCAGTTGTAGAAAGTAATAAAAACCCTGAAGCAGCAAATTCCACTAAGATTATAGCCTGTGAAAAACCTATTACTGATAAACAACCTGTCCAAGCAAAGAGTAAGAGTAAATTGGACAAAACCTCCAAAGAGAAAAGCAAGGGATCAAAAAGCACTGAAATAAAGAAAAATGAGAAAGTTTCCAAGACTGATGCTGTTGTTTTATCAAGTACCAAACAGGTTGATGAAAATGTGTCTGAAAAAGTTGCAAACGTTGATGCTGACTCAGAAACAGACATCAGTTTATTTGGGTTTGGCAGAAACTTTGCTGTAGATCTTGTTTCGGGTTCACCAATTGTCAGTAAGAACATAGAGGACAAGTCAGTGCCTGCAACCAAATCCAAAAGTGAAAGTATGAACAAAAATGCTGATAAACAATCAAATGAAAAAGTACGCAGAGAAACCTTTGTTCTACCACAGCCTGCAGTTGTTCAAGAGATGGAAGTGCAACCTTCGAAAGATAAAAGCAATGATTCTTGGAAGCAAAAACCTGTTGTTACAAGCAAATCAAATAAAGCAGGTCAGAAATCATCTCAATCAGCGTCATCATCATTGTTGAGAAATGACAAGAAACTGCCTTGTACATCAAAGGAACAGAAAGCCCCAGAAAAATTTAAACCAGTAGCCATTGTTCAAGAGCAAAGTAATGATGCGGTCTCTAATCCCTTTAAACCTACCAAATGCCTATTAAGGAGCCCACCACCTGGCTATGTATCGCCCTACCAGAACACCAGTGAAGAGCCTTCTATCGATAGCAGAGCTTTTATCGCTTCATTGAGACAATCATCTGAAACCGTAGTGCAGAGGTCGCCAATGCCTGAGCCTCGCTTCTCACACGAGCCTACCATGATCTTCAATTCTGACATGGAATTTACGGAAATCATTGATACGAGTAAACTGCACAGTTTTAATACATCTGATAAAGTAAATCCAAATATTTCAAAGTCAATCCCAGAACATGCAAATACGGTAGCCAAACCAGCACAAGGTCTAACTAAGAAGGAAGCCTCTCAAGCTAAAGACATCGAGAGTCATGAGTTTATTAAGCCATCTAGCAAACATGCACCTAAAGCTGCGAAAGAAAAACCTTCAAGAAGCAAAGCGTCTTCTAAACCTGATGAGGCAGTCAAAGTTGCAGAGACATCGGATATGCCTTCAGTGGAGGTTCGAAGTAAGAAACCGGGTCAGTTCACATTTAATGTTGGCAGGAAAGAAGCGGATGGCTCAAGGAAAGCTGTGCCAGAAGAAACAGGCAGGGCTAGATCAAAGAAGACAAAGGCGGTAACACCAGAGAATGATGAAGAGCGAAGGACTGGTGAGGATCGAGACATGTTCAACTTTGGGGACCGTTCTCCAACAATTCCGTTGGACAAACTTGTGAAACAAGTGGCCAAGAACGTGTACGACCTTTCTATGAATGAATCAGTTGTGCAGACAGGTAGTCTCCATTCTTTGAGGGATAACAATAAGAAGGCTCCAGCTCTACCCGAAGCCAAGCCGGATGAACATATCTACTATTTACCGATGCCAAAAGGCAGTCCTGAAGATAAGCCAGCTGCTTCAAAGTCTCGGTCACGCTCCAAGTCTAACACACGGTCTAAGTCAAAAACACGGCACAAATCGGGAGAAGAACAAGATGATGATGAAGACTGGGTGCCAGGAAAATCAAGGTCTCGTGCACGTTCTGCAAGTCGATCAAGGAAAACTTTTGATGTGGAAGAGCCAGTGGCACCTACTAGAAGGGGAAGATCAAGATCCAGAGTAAGAAAGTCCAGTGAATCAGTTACGGCAGATGAAAACAATCTAGATAAAGAAAGTGAAGAGGTAGAGAAAGATTATAGCAAGAAAGAAGAGAAAGGCGATAGCAAGAAAGTAGAAAAAGGTGATAGCAAGAAAGTAGAGAAAGATGATAGCAAGAAAGTAGAGAAAGATGATAGCAAGAAAGTAGAGAAAGATTATAGCAAGAAAGTAGAGAAAGATGATAGCAAGAAAGTAGAGAAAGATGATAGCAAGAAAGTGGAGAAAGATGATAGCAAGAAAGATGTTCAGGGTAGAAGAGGTCGATCCAGATCCCGAGCAAGAAAACCAGATCTTGACGACGATTGTAAAAATTCTAACCCAGAAAAAGTAATCCGCTCTAAGTCGAGACCTCGAAAAAATGGTAAAGAGGATGAGATTGAAATTGATGTTGATGAATTAGAAGTGACACAACTGGAAAGAAAAAGCAGATCAAGGTCTATGCATAAAAGGAAAACCTATGTACTTCATGTTGTTGAAGAAGACAAAAAGGAGAAGACCCTTAACGATAAGCTTGTTGCAGAATCACCTGATGTTAAGAAGAGTCAGCAGACCAGAGTCAAGTCAATTATTGTTGTAAATTCTGATGATGAAAGTCCTGTGTCAGACAACAGTGATAAGAGAGCGATAGCTGAAACATTTTGTTTAGGTGACAGTGATTCTGACCATGTTAAGGAGGCAACTTTAAGTAAAGCAACACAACCCTCTAGTAAAAAACGTATAACCCAAAAAGTCTCGACAGTCGAAAGCGATACTGAAAGTGAATCAAAGAGCTCAGACGCAAATGAAAAATCCATGGAAAATGATGAGAGTAGTATTCGAGTGCCAGATAATTTTATCACCATGAGCAGGGCTAGAAGGTCCAAACGCCTTAGTAGTATCGACCCTGATCCAGTTGATGACCATCGTTTGGAAGTACTGGAAAATGTGATCGCTGAAGAAGAAAAGGTTTCCGTGATGAAGGAAAGTGAGAGCAATCAGGGAAAGATGAGTCGGTCTATAAGAAAAAGTAGGAGCAAGGTGTCATATGCTGTGGATAGCCTAGATCATGAGGAAGATGGTGATGCAAAATCACCAACTCCAAAGAAGAAGTTGAAGTCAACGAAGAAGTCTGTGAGAAAGAGGAAGGAAGAAGCAGACTCCAGTGCTGATGTAAAGAAGTCTAAAGCTAAACTGCAGCTGGTAAGCACTTAATTGTTTAGTCTTACATGAATACTTTCAAGCACAGGTTTTTCTAAAAATAAAGTTTTTATTATACATGGCAACATTTATGTCATATCACCATCCAGCTCTATGATTTGAACCTTAGAAGGTCCAAACAATTTTAAAAATACAACTTAATTTCCCAATTTTAGTCGAAACAACACAGTTTTTCCAATCCAAAGACCTATTTCTAAAATGATGGAAAAAAGGAATGTTTTTTTTCAGATCATGTTGATCATGTTTTGCATGTTTGTTCTTTATCAACCAATGATAATATCTTCTGGGATGAAAAATATTTTCAAATCTATGAGCTTTTTGTTAATCAATACACAATCCTGTAATATTCATTGAAATTATATAGTAATGAGCTGTATGTAACAGATTCTTATCTCTTTCTGCACATTCGCACAGTTTGGTTAGGAGCTACAATGTCCAGTATAAAGTTTTGTGGTCTCATTAGCGGACATGAAACCACATCAGATATGTCATAAGGCACATTTTCGCAAGAGCGGCTCATGTTTATTGTATATTGCAGGAAGACATGGAGCATGAAGACACCGAGAATAGGTCTGTTTAAAGCTTAACCAATGTTGTAAAGTTCCATGTATGATTTTTTTGTATTCATTTGTAGTTTTGAAATAGAGATTTAAAAAAGAACATAAAATGTCTATGTTCAAAAGTTAAAATAAAAAAAGAGTAATTGTAATTGACAAAGTTCAAAGAAACTATGAGAAGCTAATTGTTATCCATACTGCTGCAATAAGGCTTTCATACTTCACTAATACTTGCAATGAAAATCTTTAGCCGTTTTTGCTTTGTCAGTATAAAGTTCTGATAAATCTGCTGTGTTAACATTTATTACAATTCTTAAACATTATGGACATTGATTCCAACTTGTGCAGTAAATTTATAAATCAGATAAACATTTTACAGTATAAAGTAATTTCATGAATATGTATGTTTGGAACATAAGACAGAATCATTCTGGCCTGGACGAAAATCCTCATTAATGAAATATACCTATCGCTTTCTGATTTCTAATAATTGTTTCTCTGGTGTATCTCAGACAAACATCTTTAACAGGAAACACAGGCCTTTTTCTGTCTATTTGGGGAAAAAGTACCTAGCAAAATGGGGATTTTTCGAGTCGCGAAATCTTCCAAATTGGGAAGAANTTTTTGAGAATTGGGGAAAAAATATGCATATTTGGCATGGGGAATGGGTCCGACTATCGGACCCATGAGATGAGAAAGGCAGAAAAAGGCCTGAAACAAATTCAACCTTATCGCCGTCAACTTATATAGTTAGTCCTATCTCAATCTGAAAAAGCATTCTCAATCAAAGCCTGTTGATTTTTAAATTTTGAAAAATATATCTTTTAACCTGTGTTAAGCCTAGCATAGGATTTATAAAGACAACCCTGTATACGACCACCTGATGCACTCTCAGTGGTGAATGTTTCAGTGTGCCCTTGAAGACTCCGGCCATGTGTGAGACAGGTGCCTCCAAGAAGGGTACTACTAAGTCCTCCAGGAAAGGCCAGAGCACAAGCAAGCGGCCCCTGAACGACCCCTCGACCAGCGTGGAAGGGGGAACACCCAAGACTAAGAAGATTAAGGCCAGTCCAGAGCACGCCTCCGAGGTGAGAACAGGGGCTATTATCCTGCTTGTTCAATGTTCAGTCATTGAAATTAGCCCAGCAAGACTGAGTTCGTGTAGGAGTTAATATTTGTGTGCAGAACAAGGAAGTGTTGCAATACACTTATTCTTTGCCTTACAATAATTATGCTAATCAACAAAATTGAAATTCATGTTATAGTGTAATTATTTACGGCCGAAATTCGGCTACATCCCCCCCCACCTGAAAAGTATACTTTTTTCCCCTTTTGGGGGGAAAAATTCCACCATTTTATTTTTATTTATTTTTTTTAGTAGAAAAATGTGTCTCATGATTATTATATCTCAATAATATTTTAATTTAATCTTGTCAAACATACTTAATTATGAAAAAAGCAATGAATATAGTGCAAACATGTACAAATGTAATAATTAGAGTAAGTAAAAAAAAAAAAAAAAGGGAAACACAGCAAAAATTCCCCCTGCTATGGGTAGCGACCCGCTTCGCCTTAAATAGATTGAGGGCCCTGTGAGTTGTGATAATGTACGGCTTTGGTATTCATCTACATGTTAGCATTGTCCTTTAGGTTTTATATTAGAATTTAACATACCTGTGTTCTAGCAATATATCCGAGTGATGAACATTAACATCTTACCACCGAATTGCATGGTGCTAAATTGCGACATTCATACCCCGTATACCTGCTATGTTCCAGAGTGATATAGCCTTGCTGAAGAAGAGGCTGACGATGATTACAATGCCCAAGGCTGCTAGTGCCACTGAGAGGAAGACCGACGCACCTTTGAAGGTTGCTGATTTGGACAGGACGATAGAAGAGAAACCCGTACTGCAGGACCTGAACATGGAACCACTCCACGATGATGAGGACAGGTTGGCTGAGAGTTTATATGAGTCGTGTCATGTGAAAATGGGTCTTATGCCATATGCGGCTAGCATAGTTTCAGTCCAGACTGTACATTTGTGCAGTCTGGTCAGGAGCTACCCTGTTAGCTAATAAAGTTATGCAAGGTATCGTGATCTCATTAGGGTGGACATGTGTATACTTTTATGTCGTCCTGCTCCAGTGTGTTTTAAGGGAGTAATTCCCCCTTATATTAATTTGTTTTCACAAAATGAACCTAAACATTGACAAAGCGCATCATCAGGAAGCATCCATATGTTTCACTGATTTTTCTATATTTATTCGAATATTTCAGTACCTCTGATGGCTCAACATTTTAATATTTATAAAATAAAGCATAGTAATTTGATGTCTAAAAACAAATTCATTCCATATAAATTTTTAGCTCACCTGATTGCTCAGGTGAGCTTTTGGGATCGGTCTTTGTCCGTGGTCCGTCTGTCCGTCTGTTAACATTTGGTTGTAAACACTCTAGAGGCCACATTTCTTGTCCGATCGTCCTGAAACTGGGTCAGAAGATTTGTCCCAATGATACCTCGATCGAGTTCGAAACTGGTTTAAGTTGGGTCAAAAACTAGGTCACTAGGTCAAAAAAAAAGAAAAACCTTGTAAACACTGTAGAAGTCACATTTCATGCCCGATCTTCATGTTACGTTGTTAAAATGTTTGTCTTAATGATATGTTGGTTGAGTTCAAAAGTGGTTCCGGTCCGTTGAAAAACATGGCCGCCAGTGGGCGGGGCAGTTTTCCTTATTTGGCTATAGAGAAACCTTGTAAACACTCTAGAGGCCACATTTCTTGCCCAATCTTCATTAAACTTGGTCAGAAGATTTGTCCCAATGATACCTCAATCCAGTTTGAAACTGGGTCATGCTGGGTCAAAAACAAGGTCACTAGGTCAAAAAAAAAGAAAAACCTTGTAAACACTGTAGAAGTCACATTTCATGCCCAATCTTCATGTAACTTTGTCAAAATGTTTGTCTTAATGATATGTTGGTTGAGTTCAAAAGTGGTTCCGGTCCGTTGAAAAACATGGCCGCCAGTGGGCGGGGCAGTTTTCCTTATTTGGCTATAGAGAAACCTTGTAAACACTCTAGAGGCCACATTTCTTGTCCGATCTTCATGAAACTTGGTCAGAAGATTTGTCCCAATGATACCTCGATCGAGTTCGAAACTGGGTCATGCTGGGTCAAAAACTAGGTCACAAGGAAAAAAAAAAAGAAACCCTGTAAACACTCTAGAAGTCACATTTCATGCCCAATCTTCATGTGACTTTGTCAAACTGTTTGTCTTAATGATATGTTGGTTGAGTTCAAAAGTGGTTCCGGTCCGTTGAAAAACATGGCAGTTTTCCTAATTTGGCTATAGAGAAACCTTGTAAACACTCTAGAGGCCACATTTCTTGTCCGATCTTCATGAAACTTGGTCAGAAGATTTGTCCCAATGATACCTCGATCGAGTTCGAAACTGGGTCATGCTGGGTCAAAAACTAGGTCACAAGGTCAAAAAAAAAGAAACCCTGTAAACACTCTAGAAGTCACATTTCATGCCTGATCTTCATGTAACTTTGTCAAAATGTTTGTCTTCATGATATGTTGGTTGAGTTCAAAAGTGGTGTTGGTCTGTTGAAAAATATGGATCAGGTCAAAGCTTGAAAAACCTTGTTTATCTTTAACCACAAAGCACGCAGCTTTGATATTTGATATGTGACAAAGATTGTTCAAATCATGCCACTGGGCAAGCTCATTTCACAGGTGAGCGCTCTAGGGCCATCTTGGCCCTCTTGTAATAAATATATATATAATCAATCCATATGTAAGTATGATTTTTTTTATTTTTGGAATGTTTTTTTGTTTTCAGTGAGCGGTTGCATCGAAGGAACAGAAATCCAGTGAGCTATGTGCCCAAACCTCTGAATGCGTAAGTTTCCTGTAACTCACTTTAAAATGTAAGAATCAATAATTGCAATTGAATACATTCCCAGTACTCGATTGTTGACTTAGTACTGTAATATTTCTAGCTATCGTATGAATTATCAATAGTTTAAACACTGTCAATTTGATGAATTTTAGTGTTGTACTTACTGAATTTAACCCTTTGCATGCTGGGAAATTTGTCTTCTGCTTAAATGTCGTCTGCTGAATTTCTAAAATAAGCATTTTCTTCGATTTTTTTCAAAGAATACTATCAGAATAGCAAACAGTTTGGATCCTGATGAGACGCCACGTTCTGTGGCGTCTCATATGGATCCAAACTGTTTGCAAAGGCCTTCAAAATCCGGTTCCAGCGCTCAAAGGGTTAAACTGTGACTAATTTGGTATACACGATAAAACAGTACACTTTAATTTTTTAGAGAGTTTTGTGCGTAAATGGGTCTTGTACTTTCTTGCAGAAAACTTCGACAGGGGGATCAGTTGTTTGTAGACACTGGCAATACAACCAAAGGTAATTGTCAGTATTTAATAATATATACTTATTTCATCATGCCCTCAGTATCATAAAGTACACATACTAGGTCAGTTTTATATACTGAAGTATCACATATATTTACTATTAATGTACAAACAAGTGATTTGGGTATATATTTACAATAACACGTTATTTGTTTTAGTATTAACTTGCTAATGCTTAATATTGTTCCCAGAAAAAACATGTTTGAGACAATGCTATAGCATTTTTGTAAAGAGTGAAAGAGAGAGGGGAAAAGCGATGTAAAATAATACAAGAGAGGTAGAATTGATTATTAGATCAAGATTAAAAAAAATCAAATCAAAAGGCTTGAGATGTTTGATTAGTTTCTAATTATTTTTATGCTCCCCCAAAATTTTTGGGGGGAGCATATAGTCGCCGCTTCGTCTGTTCGTCCGTCTGTCCGTCCGTGCACAATTTTTGTCCGGGCTATTTCTCAGCAATTAATGACCGGAATTCAATTTAACTTTATGGGAAGCTTCACTACCAAAAGGAGATGTGCATATTATCAGCCGGTTCTGGTTGGTTGCTTTTTCACAGAGTTATGGCCCTTTGAAATTTTCCATTAACTGTACATATAGTGCAATTCTTGTCCAGGCTATTTCTCAGCAACTAATGACCGGAATTCAATAAAACTGAATGGGAAGCTTCACTACCAAGAGGAGATGTGCATATTATCAGCGGGTTCTAGTCAGATGATTTTTCACAGAGTTATGACCCTTTGAAATTTTCCTTTAACTGTACATATAGTGCAATTCTTGTCCGGGCTATTTCTCAGCAACTAAAGACCGTAATTCAATGAAACTTTATGGGAAGCTTCACTACCAAAAGAAAATGTGCATATTATCAGCCAGTTCTGGTCGGATGATTTTTCACAGAGGTATGGTCCTTTGAAATTTTCCATAGTACATATAGTGTAATTCTTGTCCGAGCTATTTCTCAGCAACTTATTAAAGCATTTTCAAGCTTCACTACTAAGAGGAGATGTGCATATTATCAGCCGGTTATGGTCGGATGATTTTTCACAGAGTTTTGGCCCTTTGAAATTTTCTATAAACTTTTATGACATTTTTCGTTTAAATGAAGTCTCTTCTTAGCAAAAATCAAATTAAGGCAGAAAGTGTCGTCCCTGATTAGCCTGTGCGGACTGCACAGGCTAATCTGGGACAACACTTTACGCACATGCATTATGCCCAGTTTTTTCAGAACGCGACACAAATGTCCTCTAGCAATAAATGTCACACAGAACTCCGAACTGTTTATTCTTCATTTGCAGTGAAGGCAGAGATATCAAGACTAGCGATTGCTCGTAAGACATGCGTCCCGAAAGTGAGCAGGGATGACAAGGAGAATGTGGATCAGACAAAGGCCAAGTAGAATGGAACACTATGTAGTGATGCACTGAAAAAGTTCAGGGCACCAGACAAAAGCCAAGTAGAAAGGAACACTATGTTGTATTGCACGGAAAAAGAGCAGGGCACTGAAAAAAAGCCCATTAGAATTGAACACTATGTTGTGATGCACTGAAAATAAGCAGGGCACCAGACAAAAGCCAAGTAGAATGGAACACTATGTTGTATTGCACGGAAAAAGAGCAGGGCACCAGACAAAAACCAAGAAGAATGGAACACTATGTTGTGATGCGCTAAAGAGCAGAGCATCAGACCAGAGTAAACAGAAGCCTTATGTTACGATATTCTTAACAATATAAATCACTGGACAAAAAAACAAGTATTATTAAGTGGATTGGGAACTAATTTAGCGATATGCTGAAAATATTAAGGTACAAGACTACAACAAAGTAGAATGGTTTCTAATTGATGACATTCAGATTAAGCAAAGTAGCCAGGACTGCGATGGTGTGATATACTGAACCCTGCTGTGGTACCTGACAACGGCTAAGTGGCATTGACAGTTGACATTGAAGAACCTCCGAATCCCAGAAACATGAAAGACATAACATGCTGAATTAAATGACCAAAACATGAACTTGGTTGGTAGAATATAACATATTCTATATTCTTTAAATGAAGGTGTTCAAAAGTTCAGGAATTCAATGATACTTATGGTTGATTTTTTTTATCGCACCTGACAAGAGCAACGTAGCATGAACCATATGCAAGCTGTGGAAGTCTGGAGCCTGGACAGTCAAATAGTCATGAGCAATGTTAGGATACGTAACACAGTAACAGTGTACCAGCATGGGATGAACCATGTTGCAACTCAACTGTTGGACCACCAAAAAACACTTTGCCTTCTGCTATAATCTGGTGATTTTTTGTGTTTCTTACTGCCTTCTGCTATAATCTGGTGATTTGTGTGTGTTTCTTACTTTAAGGTTTATGTGTATTACCTGATCTTTTGCCTTGTGTTTTAATTTTAATACATTACTTAAATACACTTAAGTGTGTTTTGCTTCCAAGAACTGTATGACATACGGCAAATGCAAAAAATGCATGTTGCTGTATAACAATGACAAAACGTCATCAACTTTCATGTTAATCATTAATGTATTGTCTTATCCTTCTGTAAAAATGTCATTGTACAGTTTCTTCATTGTAATGTTGTATACAGTCGAGAGCACATCATCGTACCAAATTTTGTACATAGACCATTATTTTGTACATATACCATTATAATGTAAGTCTATTTGTATTTATATTTGTATGTTTGACAGCGCTGATGTGGTGCAAAGTTCTTTATTTAATAAACTTAAATAAATGTGTCGTGTTCTGAGAAAACTGGGCATAATGCTTGTGAATAAAGTGTCGTCCCAGATTAGCCTGTGCAGTCCGCACAGGCTAATCCGGGACGACACTTTCCGCCTTTATGGAATTTTTCGTTTAAAAGATGCGTCTTCTTAGCCAAAATCCAGTTAAGGCGGAAAGTTCGTCCTGGTTTAGCCTGTGTGGACTGCACAGGCTCATCTGGGACGACACTTCAAGCACATGCATTATGCCCAGTTTTCTCAGAACACGACACAATTGATCTGCTCTTTCATGCACTGTTGAAAGCTATTATCAGGGGTGTGATTTCTCCTCCTTTTAAGCTGCCCCCCCCCCCCTTTCAATGTCAAAATAATTTTACAAATAGTTAGTAACTTTGCTGGATCTATGTTCAAATGAAGAGTTTAGTTGAACCCTTTAAGGGGGGAAGGGCATTTTTCTCCCCTGTGGTGGTTCTTGAATCCCACCCATATTTATTCATGTATTATTTCCATAAAATTATTTTCAACTATTCTTTCGTTTAATCTTTCAATAATTATTTGTGTTGTTTGATACCAAAACATTGCATGCATCTTTTCTACTGTTCTTCTTCTAGTGTTTTAATAACTACCAAGTCTATTCTATTCACAAAGTTCCCAAGAAAGATTGGAATCCAAATGTACCTTGTATCTAAGAAAATGTCTAGTTAAGTTTTTGTGCACAAAACGTTCATGAACGCTTAATTGAGAACATCTGTCAAATATTATTTACTTGTATTAATACTTCCCCGTAAAAAATAACTGGTTCTATATAGAGCCAGTTATCAAGTTTTTTTTATGGATCGTTGTGAATGTGCCTATGTAGTATGTATCTATAGTTTGTGTGTTCTTTTATAAGAGTCAGTCTCTGGGAAAAGTGGGCTTTATGCATGTGAGTTAAGTATCCTCCCAGATGAGCCTGTGCAGTCCCCAAGGCTAATCAAGGACGACACTTTCTGCCTAGTGCCTAGACTGGATATTTATGAAGAAGAGACATCTTAAAAACACAACAAAAAAATACGTAAAAGTGGAAAGTAGGCTGCACAGGCTAATCTGGGACAATACTTAAATCACATGGAAAGTAGGCTGCACAGGCTAATCTGGGACAATACTTAAATCACATGGAAAGTAGGCTGCACAGGCTAATCTGGGACAATACTTAAATCACATGGAAAGGAGGCTGCACAGGCTAATCTGGGACAATACTTAAATCACATGCATTACGCCCTTGTTTTCCAGAGACTGGCTTATTTCTATTGTTCTTAATAGAGTCGTGTTCTGAGAAAACTGGGCATAATGCATGTGCGTAAAGTGTCATCCCAGATTAGCCTGTGCAGTCCGCACAGGCTAATCAGGGACGACACTTTCCGCTTTTATGACATTTTTCGTTTAAATGATGTCTCTTCTTACGAAAAATCCAATTTAGGCGAAAAGTGTCGTCCCTGATTAGCCTGTGCGTTCTGCACAGGCTAATCTGGGACGACACTTTATGCACATGCATTTTGTCCAGTTTTCTCAGAACACGACTCAATAGACTATCCCAAGTCTCCTATTAATTTTCACAATGTCATGTTTTACTTTCTGGTGTGTTTGGGCTTTCATGAGTGGGTAGGCATAGGTTTTTGTGAAGAATAAAGATATTAAATGTACAGAGCGTCTTGTAGTCATGTTTCAGTAGCTATTGTTGCAAAATATAAAACAGGCTATTTTCTTTTCTGTTGGTTGCAATTGTTTTTCTAAAATTTTATGTGGTTATCTGTTTTAAAAATTTAGTTTTTAAATCCTTTCCAAATATTTAACAAAAGTTATGTATTTTTTATGTGTGTGCAAAATTTTTGTAATTTTATCTGCTATATATATATAGAGAGAGAGAGAATACCAGGTTACTGCCTTATCCGAGTTTAAAATATCTAGTGAGGATTTGAATTTAATAAACGGCGAGGCTTGCAGAGCCATTGTTTTATTCGTGCCGAGCCTGCTATATTACAAACCATAGGGCAGTTACCTATTCTTCTGTTAATCATACCTCTAAGTACCAGTACTCAATTTTTAAGAAGCAATAAAATATAATCGCTATGCCTCTGCATTTTTGGTTGGAATTTATATGTTGTTTGTCGTGTTTATAATGACACCATGAGCACTTTTGCTTAATGTTTGTTAAAAAAACGTGTTAAGCTGTTTTTGGTTACTAGTATTTGATTCATATCTACCGAAAATGAAAACGTAGTTGAGTAATTTATTCTATAACCAGATGCATATCGTTAGGATAACAACGATCGTATAAACTTGAGCTTTATTCTATCGCTATTTTTAGATCATTTGTGGGGTTTTCCAAAATTGTTTTTGTCTACTACGGAAGAACATAATCGTCTAAAAATGCGATATTTGATAAGTATTAATGGAAAAAGTGAAGTACTAATAGAATAAATAGAATATTATGTGAGTTTTGGATAAAGATCAGGTTTATCATGTTCGGCACGAACCATGGAAGTGCTTGGCAAGCCTCGCGCTACCATGATTCTAAGCCTGGCATGATAAACTTGATCTTTATCCAAAACTCACATAATATTCTTGAGATATGTCCTACCTCCAAACACTGAATGAAATAAACGCCTACTAATCTGATATTAAAATTACATCAGGCACTTGTATCAGGCCGATATCAGTGTAGAGGTATGATACATTGGATAACATGTATATGTAAAATGTACATTTTATTAATTATTTTATTTTGTCGAACCTTCTTGGGAAAGCACAAACAATAGTTGAGTGCATGTGAATTATTTTTTATCCCATCTTGTCTGGACTGTAACTTCATCATTCTTTATGCAATTAAAAAAAGACTTGCACACATTTTCACCATGTGGCTATAGCATGTTTAGTTTAAACCTATTTATTTTAAGCTTGATTGCATCAAAAGCCTTAGGCTTATTTGAAACGCTCTCGAGTCTGTTTCCTGGGACTAGAACCAGTACTTGGTGACTATGGGGGAGATCTAATGAAGGCTCCCGCAGTTGGGATCGAAACCGTGACCTCCCTCGCTAGGCGGATACCATATCCACTACGCCAAGGCGACCAGTGGCTATAGCATGTAACATGTAAACTAGTGGATATAAAGTGTCACATGTTAAGAAATATGTCCCCAAGTAAATGTTCCTGTGCACCGTAAACAAAAACATATAGGTTATGATAAATCTGTAATGAAATGTAAATTTAACTTACTTAGTCAAAGTTTGTAATCATGTAACAATCATTAATCGTATCCATGGATAACAATTACATCATTTTGGATCTTTCAATTTTATTAATCAAACTTATATCATTTGCTCATGTTTTATGAATGCAAATGACACCATGACAGACTGATGACATCATTGAATGTACACAAAAATATGTGGGCGGCATAGATACATAAAGTTCTCAAGTATTATTATCTTTAAAAATACAAACTAAGAAACAAGAACAACAACAAATACATAACAATTTATTTCATTAACCCTTTGAGTGCTGGAACCGAATTTTAAAGGCCTTTGCAAACAGTTTGGATCCAGATGTGACGCCACAGAACTTGGCGTCTCATCAGGATCCAAACTGTTTGCTATTCTGATAGTGGTCTTTGAAAAAAAGTGAAGAAAAGGATGATTTTAGAAATTCAGCAGACGACACTTTAGCAGACGACAAATTTCCCAGCATGCAAAGGGTTAACATAAGCCTGTCTATCAACATGAGCATCATGCACAGCTTGTTTTGTTGTAGCTAAACATTGGAACAGTTTCAGCATAAAACATAACAAGCTGCCTTTAACCCTTTGCATGCTGGGAAATTTGTCGTCTGCTAAAATGTTGTCTGCTGAATTTCTAAAATAAGCATTTTCTTCGCTTTTTTTCATGATTTTGATTTTGTAAGAATACTATCAGAATAGCAAACAGTTGGATCCTGATGAGACGCCACGTTCATATGGATCCAAACTGTTTGCAAAGGCCTTTAAAATTCGGTTCCCGCGCTTAAAGGCTTAAAGCTTTATTGAACATTTATTATTCTTAGAGAACATAGAGAAATAGAAAGTGACAGTAGCATATTAAAGGGATGTTCAAAGCAAAACAAATGCACCCAAAATTCGACACAATATTAAGGATATATAGTATAATATACACTCTTCGCTGGTATAATGTTTCAAGTCAATTTAAATATTTGTTCACCACTCAATTTACCTTTTCTATGTTTTTGCACTTTTGTAACTGTTTCTAGATAGAAATACAAATACAATTCAGCACGATTTAAATTGACATAACAATAATTACAACTCATAAATAATTTAAACAATGATAAACTTAGTATTGAATCAGAAAGGCAATACAATATCAGTAAGCTGAACATATAAAATGCACTCAACCTTAAACATGAGTTATAACGTGTTTTATACAATGGTAAGCAAAAACAAGGTATGTGTTTGTGAAACACAATGCACAATGTCCCCTTTTGAGCGATTTTGACCCATATATTTGACCTTTGATCTTGAAGGATGACCATGACCTTTCACCACTCAAAATGTGCAGCTCCATGAGATACACATGCATGTCAAATATCAAGTTGCTATCTGCAATATTGCAAAAGTTATGATTTTGACCCATATATTTGACCTTTAACCTTGAAGGATCACCTTGACCTTTCACCACTCAAAATGTGCAGCTCCATGAGATACACATGCATGCCAAATATGAAGTTGCTATCTTCAATATTGCAAAAGTTATGGCCAATGTTAAAGTTTGTGCAAACAAACAAACCAACAAACGGACAGGGCAAAAACAATATGTCCCCCAGTATAGAGTGGGGGACATAACAAATGAAAAATATGCTGTACATGAGCCACTTCATGCGAAAATGTGTCTTAAGTAAAATGCGGCCTCAGTGTGGCTCCAGACCAGCCTGCTAATCTGCAGATACACTTAACTATCATAGGGTGTCATTTATAACCAGCTTGAAATATTTCTGTTATGAAAAAATTGATTGTTTTCAGGGGTTGTTTTGGCCCGATTTTATTGCCGAAATTCGGCTATATTCTCAATCCCAAAAAGTATACTTTTTTCCCCAAAATGTGCTAAGAACATTCCCATTTTTTTGTTTTTTTTTTAAACTGAGTGTCTTATGATTAATTTATCTAAATTTTATTTCAATTACATCTACCGGTAAAAGAGTATATAAAAATGATTTATATGATTTTGTTCATTTAATTTGAATTATTATAAAGAGTTATATCAAATTAGTTTTTCCCAAATCAGTGGAGTTTTTGTGCGAAAAAAGGCTACTGAATTTATTTACCCAATTTCTTGAAAATGCCGATAAAATTCCCACTTCCAAAGCCATGGGCCATCTTCCCAAATAGTGGAAAAAAAACCTGTTTTTTGACAACATACTGATAATCAAGTTTGATCCATCCTCATATTAACAAATAAATGAGCCTTGCTCTTTAAAAGAGCATTAAAGCCCCTTTTCACAGAGTGAGGCTAGACTTGACTCAATATTGGTATGGATTCTCATATATACATCACACAAGAGCACCGTCAAGCGAATGCCAACGCTCGGCTGTGGGTGCAGTTTTGAAATAAAATAATAATAAAAAAAGACCTTTGACCTTGACCTTGAAGGATAACCTTGACCTTTCACCACTCAAAATGTGCAGCTCCATGAGATACACATGCATGCCAAATATGAAGTTGCAATCTTCAATATTGAAAAAATTTATGGCCAATGTTAAAGTTTTCGGACGAACACGACAACGACGCGGAAGACGAGAGGGCTATGACAATACCTCGGGTTTTCTTCGAAAACAGCCGAGCTATTAAGTTATATGTATGCCTACAGTAACAGTCAGGTAAATGTGCCCCAACTAAAACAGGTTTCAACATATTGCATCTTCATTGCACATAAACCTCACAACCAAAACTTCTCACTCCAGGTTTCCAGAACCCCTATGAACACATGCACAACAAATGAATAGAACAGTATTAGCTCTTTCAGTGCTGGAACCGAATTTTGAAGGCCTTTGCAAACAGTTTGGATCCAGATGAGACGCCACAGAACGTGGCGTCTCATCAGGATCCAAGCTGTTTGCTATTCTGGTAGTATATATTCTTTGAAAAAAAAATCGAAGAAAATGCTAATTTTAGAAATTTAGCCGACAACATTTTAGCAGACAACAAATTTCCCAGCATGCAAAGGGTTAAATATGCAATATTGAAGCCAACACAACAAATGGGTAAAATGACCTAAGCTGACGACTTTTGATACAAAATTATCCCTTAAAAATAATGTCTTAAACAGTCTTCATTGATGAACACACTCATTTTTTGTTCCAAATGCAGAACAGAAGTATCATTCTATACACTTGAAATATATTCAGCGTAATATTTATATGAGAAAAAATTGGTGTCTCTTATGGGATTCAACACAGAACCTGCAGATCATAAGTTTTCAAAAAAACCAGTTGGTTACCGGCAGATGGTTAAACATAATTTACATTTATTGTTAACACTATTCTGCTTTTGGTGTCTTAAATTTTTTTTCTAAAAAAAATATACTGACATTGCATAATGAACAAAACACATTATAAAATTAAGATAAACAGCAGCATCAACAATAGGTAAGCCACAATAAAAAAAGCTTTAGAAAATACAGTAGGCAACAATATAGCCACATTGTTAACAAGTAACCTTTACTAAAAACCAAGAAGACCACAATGACATGAGGTTGCTCACCTGAGTTCAATTAGAGTTCAATGTGGCTTTGTCAAAAGGATATTAAGTAACATGTAGACCAAACACACTTTTAAAGATAAATCAACTCCAGTATATGAAAATAAAGTTAATTTTCAAAAATAAAAGGTCTCCCAGGGATAATTTATGTGGAATTATTTTGAAATCCGGTCAGCAGTCACTTAAAAGATTGTCCAAGTTTTATCTTAATATATGAAAAAATGTTGCGTCCCCTGGCAGCAATGTTATTTAAGGAATCATTTTTTTGTTGGATTTGGCACAGAGACCTGGGCCTGTATTCACCAAACAATTCCTAGACTAAAGAATATTCTTTAAATTAGAATTGCTTAAAGTTTTAGTCCAACTTGGCTTTGACTACCTCTATTAACATCATTCTTCACGTGGAACATTTTATAAATGACATAATTACCAGTGGCAGCCTATATAAGTTCAAATGCTGGACGTATTTTTCTTGGTTATAAGTATATTCTTTATTCTGAAGTCTAAGAATGGGTTGGTGAATACAGGCCCCTATCATCATTCTGTTTAACCCTTTGAGCGCTGGAACCGGATTTTAAAGGCCTTTGCAAACAGTTTGGATCCAGATGAGACGCCACAGAACGTGGCGTCTCATCAGGATCCAAACTGTTTGCTATTCTGATAGTGGTCTTAGAAAAAAAATCAAAGAAAATGCTAATTTTAGAAATTCAGCAGACGACATTTAAGCAGATGACAAATTTCCCAGCATGCAAAGGGTTAAACTACTTTGAAATCCAGCGATCAGTTTCCGACAAGAGGCTTGGTAGTTTGTAAAGGCTTTGGTTGACATGGCAATCATACTCTTAAGATATTCCTTTATTGAAGAAATTAGCTAAACAACAAAACCCAGGCACATTCCATGCACATTTTGCTCAATTCAATAAGTTGTTCTATAAAAAGAAGTTGTTTGAAGAAAAATGTTGACGCAAGATGACAGATAACTGACCACATGAGCTCACACTAGCACTTCGTGCTTACCGGTAGGTGAGCTAACAATGCAAAAAATGGTGTCAATATAAAAGCAAAAAGTGGTGTCAATATAAAAGCAAAAAGTGGTGTCAATCTCAAAGTGAATGTTTGCTATTGTTCATACATTGTTTATATTAATACAAAAATTTCTTAGAGAAAAAAAGTAAAAAGAAGCTGGTTCTAACAAAACATGAGTAAATTGATAAAATATTATTTTTATACTCAACCTTCATTGATATCATCGGATTATAATTAACTGATTTGCAATTTGCTATGTAGCATGCAAAAAAACAACATCCCATTGTCAAAAAGATATGATCATCAATAGATAATAATATTAAGGATATGACAGGACAATGTGTCTATCAAATTCTTATTTGTGATTTCGACCTTAAATTGTGACATTGACCTTTCGCCTTATTCTTGTGTACACCACTCCCTCTGAGTATCCTTGAATCTTCTTTCAAGTTATTTATACCGCCACCAGTGTTCCCATAATACACACCAGTTTTTTAAACGGGCGTATACACTTTATACCTTGCATATAACAAGCGCAAGCGTCTAAGCTCCTTCTTAAGGTTTCTTGACAATTATGTTTACTTGTTCAACCTCATTCCAAAAACGGTAATCACAACCACACTTGTTCATCACTGACTCAGGTTTGCTCTGTAAGCACATGATAAACAAAGCACCATCACAACCACACTAAGTCTTGTTCATCACTGACTCAGGTTTGCTCTGTAAGCACATGATAAACAAAGCACCATGCCTGGACTGATACAACATCTAACAGACCTATAAGGCACCTGTCGAGCCATGGCCATATAATATGCCAATCCCCCATGGCAGTGTTCAGTTGAGAAGCACATTTGCATTCCATGACAGGCCAGAATGACTAACACTGCGTAAAAGCTCATCTGATTGGCTGATTCACATCACATGACATAGTTGTTAACCAACCTGTGCAAGAACTCTCATGATTGGCCAATGTATGTCCCATGGCATGGATGCTGCACCCAAAAAGTATTAAAGCTCAGCTGATTGGCAGATTCAGATCACATGACACATTCAGCTGTTGAACCAACTATATGTAAATAGACACCGATTGGCTGATCCATGTTACATGACGGATTAACTCCCAAACCCGTTTTTTTACACCTCAGCTGATTGGCTAATGCGTTGCACATGGCCATTCATGATTGGCTGCTGGCTGTCACCTGATGCCACAGAGCTGGAGGGAGATCTACAGTCAGAGGAAAGACTGAAACTGGCCTCTTGGAGTACCTGCAAGTACACATACACTGCATATGGGAAGACTAACCCTTTGAGCGCTGGAACCGAATTTTGAAGGCCTTTGCAAACAGTTTGGATTCAGATGAGACGCCACAGAACGTGGCGTATCATCTGGATCCAAACTGTTTGCTATTCTGATAGTATTCTTTTAAAAAAATCAAAGAAAATGCTAATTTTAGAAATTCAGCAGACGACATTTTAGCAGACAACAAATTTCCCAGCATGCAAAGGGCTAAATGAGCAGTGCTCTGTGAAAACTGGGCGTGATGTAAGTACGTATATTGTCGTCCCAGATAATTCTGTATAGTCCGCACAGGCTAATCAGGAACAACACTCTTGCTTTTATTGTATTTTTCCTTTAACGCATGTCTCTTCTTAGCAAAAATCCAGTTAAGAAAGAGTTCTCACAGGCTTATCTGGGACGACAATTTACACGCATGCATTAAGCCCAATTTTCCCAGAACAAGGCACAAATGTAAGAGTGACACTGTCACAGATCATCATTATGTGAAAAGCCTTACTTTTGAGTTCTGATGAATTAGGGGATATTGTACGCTAAAATGCACTTGCTTAAACATGCCGTATCAAAAGCATTACAAACTTACTGTTCCTGTTGACCATATTAAAATATTGAGGTATTTTTATTTGGTCTAAGACTATTCTTTATTCTTAAGAATAAGAATGGGTGGGTGAATAAGGGCCCAGTTGGGCTAGGGATTAACCCATTTATGCCTACCGTCTAGAAAAAAGGCCTTGGCA
>VMBQ01008798.1:13953-36879 GCA_007657795.1 Dreissena rostriformis
CCCGAATGCCTGCTGCTTGAAGTTTGAACAAAAGACCCTCATGCCAAACTTTGTCAAATGCTTTACTTATATCGAAAAATACAACTCTGACTTCAAGACCATTATCTAAAGCTTTGCAAAATGTATCATAAATATAGGTTAACTGATTAACTGTCGAATCTCCAGGCATGAAACCAGATTGAGTCCGTGCAAAGAATGAATTAAAACGGAGGAAATTAAAAAACATGTTTGTGAATTATTCGTTCAAAGACCTTTTCGATAGAACTTAGCAAAGATATAGGACGATAATTCGAAACAAGAGCTGGATCACCCTTTTCGAAGACCGGACACACATTTGCAATTTTACAACATGAAGGCATTTTACGAGCAGAAAGACATGATTTAAACAGTTCACATAGGGGAGAGTTAAGTTGATACATTGCTTCCCTGAGGATACGATTATCGATTCCATCAGGTCCGGAAGCTTTTCCTACCTTTAAACATTTAATTGCGTTGATGACTTCTTCCTGAGTAGTATCAATTGAATTTAGGCTGTTATTGTTATCGGTGTGATGCGTTGGAAGATCATGATTTGTCACATCGATTGATGATTGATTTGCAAAATATGAATTAATGAGTTCAGCTTTGCATGTGTCATTTGCCTCAAACGTGTTCGAATGTTCATCGTATAAGGGTGGAATCGATTGATGTGTGTTTGTAGAAATGAAAGTGCGCAATGTTTTCCAACAGTCCTTAGCACATAGCTCAGAAGACTTCTATTAGTTGGCCATATTCTTAAAGTATTCAAATTTAGAATTTCGCAAGAGTAGGAAAACTTCATTTCTAGCATGTCTAAAATTTGACCCGTGATGTTCGGTGTAAACTTTTTTGGTTTTTCTATAAAATCGTTTTCGGTGTCGAATTTATTTCTTAATTTGATTATTCATCCATGGTTAATCACGTGGACGTATACATATGTTTTTGTTTGGGATGCACGACTTCGCTTTTTGTAAAATAGCATTAGTAATATTATCAGCATATAAAACAATATCATCACATTTCAAAAGATGTCATTGTGTCTCAGTAAAAAGACGTCGTAACTTATCGTAATCCCAAATGTCATAACGCCAAATATGGCGATAAAAAGTTTTTGCTAAGGGTTTTTGGAATTTCAAAATTCCAACGATAGGACAATGATACCTTATATATTGGTCAAGAAAAGGTTCTCCAATTCCAGAAAATATTATATTGGTCTGGTTACTTGCAAAAATTAAATCAATTATTTAAGATGTTTGCTCTGTGTGGTGAGTGGGCTCGTGTATCAGTTGTGTAAGGTTAAATTGTTGACAAAGGTTTTCTACTTTTGAAGATGATGCTGGTGCGAGGAGATTTAGGTTAAAGTCTCCTGTAATAATAACATCATTTATACATGTATCGCATGCTAGCCCAAATGAGTCTTCAATTGCTCTCATATACGCTGAATCTGCACTTGGCGGCTTATAAAATACTCCAAAAAGAATTGATTTATTTTTGTTAAGAATAACTTCAATCCATATACATTCAATATGATTCAATTCAAAATCACTTCTTCCTTTAAAATCAATATTTTCATTTACATATATTATAACACCTCCATGTGGATCAAGGGGTGGTCTTTGCGGTTTGGCAGATGATATCCATTGAACATGATGTCACTAGATAATACGGAGTCATTTAACAAGGTTTCAGAAAACGCAATTATGTCAAACTCATGAAGACCAGTGTAAAGTATGTCTAATTGATGCACTAGGATTTGGACATTGTAATGTAAAGATTAGTGATTCGTCGCCGAAAGATAAGAAGTAGATGAAAAACTGTCTGTATCAGTGTGTAACGATGATTAAAAAAATGAGGGTCCTTTGTTTGGATGGATATCACCTGATTGTAACAAGATACAAGCTAACCAAAGAACTGTTCCAACAAACGTTAAGCCATAAAGGAGCTCTTTAAGAAGTTGAATATCATCGTATATGTGCGTTCCTAACAGGAAATGCCTTCGCGGATGATCCACAGTAGTTGGTGCAAAATTCGTATTATATACGCTAGTACGCAAAAAAATCACACTAAAAATATCTAGCCATATTTGGAAGACATACAATAGAGGAAGCAGTAGCGAAAATCTTACAGGCGTCCTGTATATACTCATGACAGCGTTTCCAAACATGTGTTTACTCTTAAACATTATGAATCGTTCCAATAAGGACGAGCTGAGACTGAAACGCTGACATAATTCGTTTCATAATACAAGCCGTAAAGCCGTATAATGGTACGCATATTTCTGCTGTTTGATAACAACGTTTGCAACAGAACTGGAAATGAGGAAATGATATATCATAGAGGAGAAAGGAAAAGAGAGCAGGGAAAAGGCATGGGGTGAAGGAAGATATTATGTTTGAAGAAAACATATTGTCAAATAAAAGTAAAAGTAGTGCTGGGAGTATTATTAGTCTAAACACTTTCATTTACCTAGATTAAGTAAATTGAACATGGACAGTAATCTGTTTGGACAGTAATCTAACTTTTAAGATTGAACTTATACTGGTACAAAAACGTTTACACGAAGTGGTTGAGCGAGTCTGATAATAAAGTGTAACTTCAAATTTGGATGAAATCTTCTTTCTGAAGTAAAAAAGAATAATACAAATTCAGTCTTGATTAAGTAAATAATTCACATGTATAAATATAAAGAGAATGTTGCAATATAGGTTATACATTTCCTTATTGTATATTTTACAAATATCAAATCGCATACATTTGATAGATAACAATCATAACACAATACTATTAAATGGCAAGCGTCATTTACACTAGCTCACAAAAATATATTTTGGAGGTTTCCACTTTGTCTTAATCAATTATCTAGTGTGACCGAGACATCACAATTATTTCAAAACTTATCTTTACAACAGTTAAGTAATACTGTGTAATTCGAAAAGGTTGAACATAGCAATTGTGTTTTTATTAAAATTATCATTTTGTTCAAAGAGTTTTATAAATGAAATTTACAAATCCATGTACTATGACAGAACTTTTGCATTAAGAATTTTTTTCAAGAAATGAAAAATATAACAAACAAAAACGGATTAATAGCATGACGGTGTTGTTTTTTAGGGTAATTTATATTCAAATTATGGGATTTACAGGCTTTCCAGCGTTCCTAGTTTTCCTGGTTTTTCCTAGTTTTTTTAAAAAGTCTCCTACTTTTTCCTAGTTTTAACAAAAAGCTCCTAGTTCTCCTAGTTTTTTTTTCAGTGACGAGTCTTAAAATTCTGTAATGGGCAAAATATTTTTTTTGGTTTTGTTAATTTAATGTCACCTCTGGATATGTATACATGTATTCATAGTGTTTTAAATATATTTGGGTTTGCTGAAGGTATGCAAATGGTTTGTTTTCCTAGATATATTTGCAGTTCATAGACAGAAGCTGTTTGGCTGACTAGTTCTGACCAAGTCGACAATGACTGTTACACACAAGAACCAAGCCAATTGGTCCAAGGTCATTTAAAAAAGCTCCAAATTCAACCTCAACCACTCATAAAGGCATTATGATAGCTTGGTCATGTACATTTTATGATGCCTTAAAGGGTTCCATGTAACAACTCTAAAACAAATTCTATATTTTTATGAAGGGTGCTCATGATTTGGTTTGCAATTTTTAATCATGTTCAAGAACCAGTTCCAACTTGGACTCAAGGCGAATGTCACACAGCAGGATAAGGATAAGGTGATTAGCATGTCAAAGTTCCTGTGAACCTCACTCAATAGAGCACTTGTTCTTTAACCAAATTGTGTTACCAGCTTTGAAACTGCTGTACACCCTTTACCACTTAGCGACAAATGACATCCAAATGACATCCAAATAAGGTTTCATGACTGGGGTCACATGTGTGGTGTCTCCGTCCTAGTACCTTTTAAAAGTTCAAAATATTACTTATCATGGATTTTAAATGCTAAGAAGAAGTACATGTATAAAGTCTTTGGTTTATTATAATTTTGCTTATCCCTTGAGCGAGAGTGCAGAGTTCATGCACTGTAAATCTTTCTTCTGGCAAATCACATCTTCAAGGGCATTTATCACTCTCCTTATGCACTATCATATCATTCAATATTATATAATATAATTATATTTATATAATTCTAATCTGTACTATGTTAATTATGTTGCAATTCAGTTACTAGCATGTCATGAACTGCAATGTGACCTTAACAGAATCATTTTGAATCGGCATGAGTTCAGTACTACATATTTCTTCATCAGCCAAACCGCTTCTGCATTTGTTTGTTTAATGAAATTATTATACCAGGGCCAAAACACCCTTTTATGGGAAGGGGCCTAAGCCTTTATTTAGGGGACTAGCGCGATTTTTTCTTATTTGGGGATTATAAGAAACTTGTATTTCATTTGGATAATGGAGTNGAGCAGTGTCTGTGTATAATTTCAAGATGCCTTGTCTGCAGTGATAGAGAAGAAGCTACTCACCAAGGTAAAGAAAAGCGGCAAGTTCAGCGTAATGGAAAACAAATCTAACACAAAAAGATATGTGGATTTTCCATTTTCAGAACACAACCTCATTATGCATGAGAGAACTTAAACTAATTTATAGGGTGAATTTTTTAATATTGTCAAGTTTTTATTCTCCAGGTGATTGCCCTTTATTTTGCCCCCTTTTTGAAGAAAAGGGGGTATATTTTTTTGCTGGTTGTCAGTTGGTCTGTCTGTCGGTAGACCAGATTGTTTCGATCAATAATTTGTGAACAGATTGACCGATTAACTTGATACTTCACATGTGCATTGGCCTTGGACAATACATGACCCCTATTGAAAATGGGGTCACTAGGTCAAAGGTCACTGTCACAATAAGTGTGAAAATCGTTTCTGACCAATAACTCGTCAACAATTTGACCGATTGACTAGATACTTCACATGTGCATTGGCCTTGGACAGTAGATGACCCCTATGGAAATTGGGGTCACTAGTTCAAAGGTTAAATTCACTGTGACATTAAGTTTTAAATTGGTTTCCGTTTGATATGTTATCAAAGGATTGAGTGATGGGCCTCATACTTTGCAGATGCATTTACTTTGAAAAGTGGATATTTTCTATTGAAATTTAGGTCAGTTTTGTTGCAAAAATTCATGTTTCAAGGCTCTGTTTGGAGGGCATCAGTCTCTGACTGCGGAGCTCTTGTTACAAATAGAACTATGTTAAAGAAATTATTCTAAGGAATTATTGTGTCTGTATGAGATTTGAGGGAGTTATTGATCTTTTGTTAAGAGTCTCTATCTTCTGCAGGAATGCACACCCTTCCCCCTCTGTATAACAAACCATTGTTCTCTGCCAATTCATATCGAACGTCCCAAAATTTGTATCACATTACTAGGCAGTTTCCCTGCCGATAGGCCATGGGCAGGTTGTGAGGTCGTTCTGGTCTTTTAATGTTCAACAGAGTTGTTGCCCCATTTGCAACACAATCATTGCCAAAGCATTTAATGAGGGAGTATCCTTAAAATTCACTGATCTTGTGAAATACAGGGAAAAGTGCTAGGAACACTGTCATACAAAGACGCAGGGGCTTGTAATAAGTAATGCCATTGACATGCCGGAAAAGAACACTTTATTATCTCCCTTGTAAATATCATACTGAAAACGTCAAGACACAATAGGTTAACAAATACATAAATACATGACATCCCAGGGCTTTTCCTGTTTCTTAAAAAAGTCTGTAAAACGGACCCGATCCCAGAGCAAACGGACCCGATTCCAAACCGAAATTGTAAACAAAAAATCCCAAATTGATAAATCTTAATTTTATTTCATAAACATATTACAAAGTATATAACTATAATTTATATTTGTTATCATAATTTGAATTACAGGCATGATGTGTCAATATTTTGTTCAGAAGAAAATCCCATTTTGGTCCATTTTGTCGATAAAAAATCCCAAAGAGCTAGGTTCACTAACCATGATATTCGGCCCAACATTTTATTAAAATTATTTCCTTGCAAATTATCTGTTTTTAAGTATTACTATTAAAATCCATGCTTTTTCTTTGAAAAACGTTATTTTATAAGGCAGTAGAGTCTCTTAGTGTATGCACAGAGCCCGACGCTTATACCCATAGAATGCTAAAATTCGGGAAAATCGAGTATTTTAAACACATTTAGTAAAGAAAATTTTTATGAGCGCAACTGAGTACCACAAAAATATTTGAGACATTGGTTGGTACTGTGACGATCGTCTGATTACCGAAGTTTAAAGATGGTATTCAAATGCGCTCTATATAAAAAATATAGAAAACACTTAAAAACGATCGTTTATTTAGGTAGCTATTTTGATTCAAACTACAAAGTTAACCCAAATAAATATGATCGGCAATTATCAGAACAATCTATAAAGGTGTTGAATGATGTAAAGAGATGATTTTGATATATTTTTTTTTCATTTCAAACGTGTTTCATATAATTTTGTTACCGGCTCCGCTCTGCCGGTTCGAATTATTTCGAGTACGAGTTTCGCCGTTTTCCACTGCAACGGATGTAAATATCGCTCCGGCAGGTATGACATTTTGTTAGTTATCGTCACAATGGCTCGATTTCAACATAAAATTATGTAGCTTATATTATTTTTAAAAACATAGATCTGAAATTGAAATATCTCTGCACTCAGTGTCTGCAGGATTTTATTGATTTTGTCAAGTTTGTAAATAAGAGAACGGCGAAAATAGGTGACGTCACTAACACTGACATTTATTTATAGTGACCTGTAAATGGATGTGTTTACATATTTGAAGCCATGAAATAACTAAACAAAAACACTACATTTGTGTTGGTTAGTGGTCTTTTTTCCTCTCAGTTATTTAGTTTATCAAATTGTGTGTATTCGTTTTTGTACAAAATCAGTTCGTTTCTTACATCGGCGAAAACTGTTGACAGTACGATACAAGTATTTTCCTTAGTATAAGTACAAATGGAAACGTAGACTAGCGGTTGCGTGTCGGACTAGCAGTGAAGCGGCCCGGGTTCGAAACTCGACGTCTCCTAATTTTTTTTTTCATTTTTTTTAAAGATCGTACTGATATGTCATGTGTAAACATTATTATGCCATTAAATATATATCATTTCGTTTGAATAGGTGTACAACTGCCAGAACATAGATTCCAACTACAGTTTGTCGCTTGTTATAAAATGTGTTACACTTTTGTACAAGAAATTGCATTGTATCCCATTTATGTAAATCATCATATTTTATTGACTCAGGCGAACCCAAATATTTTAATCTATATTTCAGAAATACAATGTGGTACTGGTAGATTATCTATAAAAGTATTCAATCTTTTTTCAGAAGCATGGCGAAAAGCATTACATGCGTGCTATGCAAAAAAAGAACGAGTAAAAATGAAAGGCGCCCAGTATCTAAGCCAATACAGAAATTCTTGCAAAAAGAATTGGGCGTTTCTTCAACCACAGATATGGTATGTGGTGCATGTAGAATTAAATTCTACAAGGCAAAAAAGACCCCAGTGGCAGTACCTGACACAGTCACAGACGACGAGTATGAGCCACCACAAGCATCAACCTCGTCCAAGCAATTCATCAGCCCACCGTCTGTACGTATAATGTGAACTTACAGCGTTCATTGTATTAATAACCATTTTATTCTTAATCAGAATGATGTTAAAACCATTTAAATAAAATAAGTTTTAATAGAACTATAGTTATAAAAATTGTAAATGACATAATGAACATAATAATTATGCATTGTGTAATTAAANATATAATCGTTACGGGGTTCTCACTATGTAAATATAAGGAAAACAAGTAATTTAATGGGTGTCTCCATTAGCATGATTAGAACTTTGGCAGATAACCACCATACAGTATGGCAAGCAAAATAGTGAACCCCTCACCCTTGTAGTTTAAGAGAACTGAATGAGTCTATGTGGTACTGGTAGATTATATATAAAAGTATTCAATTTTTTTTCAGAAGCATGGCGAAAAGCATTACATGCGTGCTATGCTAAAAAGAACGAGTAAAAATGAAAGGCGCCCAGTATCTAAGCCAATACAGAAATTCTTGCAAAAAGAATTGGGCGTTTCTTCAACCACAGATATGGTATGTGGTGCATGTACAATTAAATTCTACAAGGCAAAAAAGACCCCAGTGGCAGTACCTGACACAGTAACAGACGACGAGTATGAGCCACCACAAGCATCAACCTCGTCCAAGCAATTCATGAGCCCACCGTCTATACGTATAATGTGAACTTACAGTGTTCATTGTATTAATAACCATTTTATTCTTAATCCGAATGATGTTAAAACCATTTAAATAAAATAAGTTTTAATAGAACTATAGTTCTAAAAATTGTAAATGACAAAATAAACATAATAATTATGCATGGTGTAATTAAAACAGCAGTTAAAATAACTTAGTTCCGCAGTTATGGGAATGCAAATACTGAGCCTAAAAACTTATTTAGTATATAATTCGGAACAGGTGACCCAAATAATTGTATGTATGTTTAATTGATTATTGCAGATTTTTGTTTCGAAAGTAACGTGTTTGCGCAATTTAAAAATATATATTTGGGTACTTGTTTCAGGTGACACTTAAAATAACCAGTACAAGTCGGAGCCACTCGAGATGTTTTGTTTGTAAGCGACCTGGGCCTAAACTTATTACATTATCGGCGGAGGGACGTGTTGCAGCATTCATTCAGCACAATCTCCTGATCAACGCAGGTGCTAGGTGTTGCCCAGGACATATTGCTGATGGTTGCACATTACAAAAAGCAGTTGAAGGTATACAAACTGTAAGTAGCACGTCAGTGCTAAGTCGTTCATCAATAAACGACCTGCTTCAAAAAATGCGCGGTGCTTGCATTGCACAGCAATCATTTCTTAACTTTGAGAAGCTTAATGACAGTGACTATCCATCTTTAACTGGAATCACAAGAACCCAGTTTGACGACGTGTGCAGCCATCTAGTTGACAAAGTAAAAAACACACCTTCAAGGTCAGCAAGAACAAGTATTGGATTGTTCTTAGTCAAATTATATTCCGGCATATCAAACAAACTTCTGTCGACAATATTTGGACTCACCAAATCATGTGTTAGGAGGGCTGTCTGGACCGTCCGCCAAGCATTTATGAGAGGATTTGTACCTCTGTATCTCGGGGTTGAAGCCTTCACGCGGGACGATATCCTTTCACAACATACACGCCCCCTTGCTAGAAAGCTGTTCGGAGCTGAAGAGAACCAACTGATCCTAGTCTTGGATGGAACATACATTTACATTAACAAATCAAATAATTTTGCCTTCCAGAGACGTACATACAGCATCCACAAGAACCGTCCGCTCGTGAAGCCAATGGTTGTTGTGACTACCACTGGGCACTTTCTCACAATTGTTGGACCGTATATGGCTGACGGCAAAAATAATGATGCGGCAATACTGAATCATATGCTGAAGTCCAATATTGACGAATTCAGAAGCTTCCTGAAGGAGGGGGATATACTGGTCGTTGATCGAGGGTTCCGGGACTCACTGTCACTACTTGACGATCTCGGTATACAATATAAAGAAGTGAAACTCCAGCTGCTGGAGCAAAGCAGAGATGCCAACCTTTCTGAAGAAAGGAGAGAAGCAGATGTCAACTGAAGATGCGAATGCGAGTCGTCTTGTGACTAAAGTAACTCTTAAATTATCACAATACATTGTACTATCAATTAGCCGATGCCAAGGGACTGCATGGTGGTGTACTTGCCATTATCACTCATGTACAGACCCAATCCAATCAAACCGAGTCTGCTATTATATTTTTTGTTTGCAGACTGTGCTTTCAAAGGATTCACTTTGGCATTATGTTTACCAACATTCTTTTTTTACATTAAAAGCCATCAACATCAATCTCAAATGCAAGAAACTTTGTACACATTGCTTGTTCTGGTTGGATCAAGGAACTGATTTGGAGTGGGTCTATAATCTTACAGCTTCCTACTCAATTGAACCAAAATAAATCTATATAAAGTAAGTTAGACATGATCTACTTTGATTTTGCAGATCAGATGGGTTGTTGAATCGGCAAACGCTCGGATCAAGCGGTTTAAATACCTAAACCACGTGATGCCCAACAGCCAAATCCCATACATCGGCGACTTTGTACGCATCGCATGTGCCATCTCCAATAAGTATTTCCCGCCCTTAAGTTCGCCCGAAGAAAAGGACGAAGAAATAGCGGCGAAGATGCTGGCACAGAGTGCAAAGGTATTGTAAAAGCGTTTCCATACTGGGTTGTTTATGGTTTAGTGCTTGATTAACGTGTGTTCAAATGGTTTTAGATGTACATGTTGTTTTTGTAACTTGCTGATTGTTTTCATTTTATTAAAATTCAAAGGTCTTTGGAAAATTTAATATGTTTTATTGTCAAATATCATTATTATTATTATTATTTAGAAAAACGAACTGAAAGAAATGGTGGAGGCAAAGCAGTTGCCGAAAAGGGGGAAGGTGTGGCAAAAGGCTGATGAGATGACTTTAGCGGACTTCCCAAAGTTGAGCGAGGAACAGCTGCGTGAACTGACCCTCGGCGTTTACCAGCTGCGCCTCAGTTCCAGCTATATGCAGGAGCATTTGGATGGCAATTGCGACATATATTTCTATGCTGAGAAGCCATACCTACTCTGTGTAAAGATGCAGAGTAGGCACGTTTCAAGTCGCCAATACATGCTGTGGATTCGCTACACACATGTTGGAATTGAGTCGTGGTATTGTATTTGTCGTGCAGTTGCTCGAGTAGTGGGGATGTGTTCCCATGTATCAGCCATCATATGGTACCTTTCAAACGGACGGTTGAAAGACGGGGTACATGGTGTGCGTAACTGGGGCACTCATCTGGAAGATGCGGTTGTATTTCCAATAGACGGCGACTCTACGCAGAGTGAAAGTGAACTATAAGTTATTGGCTGATAAAACACGTGAACATTTGTTTAGATGTTAAGAATATTTTAATCTAATATTGNATGTGTGAAATGAAAAGTGTACATTCACAGATAAGACATTTTTACGTTATTTGACGTAATGAAGGTATGTGCAGGACTGCTTATGCCATAAACATTGTGAAACGTTGATGCGTTTGTAACGCTAAAGACGTCAAATGTTGTATTACATTTTGTGGTATAAAATATGTATTACCATGAAATATTGTGCATTTATAAAAACAATATTATCATAATGTCATAATGTGATACTGGTTAATTAGTTATCATTTACAATCGGATACTTGATGTACAGCGTGTATTTAGCATTTACATTATGTTTTTGTTCTTTGCATTCCATTTTAAAAATCCGTATCATATGGTAGCATATTAAATATTAAAGATTTTTTCTTAATTGTAATAGTGATTAATTGTAATATTAAAAAGAAGTAAGATCTATTTTTTAAGTTGTTAGGTTTATTTTGTTTGCCGATCGATATTTACTTTGCTAAATGACATATCATATCATATACATTTAGCATTGTTTCCATTGGAGTTTCACAAATTATTTATTTAAACATATCTGCATATAAGCTGATCAATTGGGTATGTCTTAGGCAAATGATGCAGTGTATAATACATTATAATTATATTTTATTTGATTTCGTTTAAAAACGATGTATAGAAAACATCAAGCATAACTCGGTACCATGACAGCCAACCAAAATGTGTTGCTGTTTCACAACATGCTGTGTGTTTTTAATACTCATGTAGAAAAAAATTATTTCATGATGAAATATAATGTATGTATGTATGTTCGTTGGCATAACGCTGATCTATATAGATTATGTTGAAAATTACTGTTATTTCCACAATAATTTTAACCCTCAAAACACACTGAAACTCAATTATATTATTCATAATAAATAACTTTTATAGAAAACATAAGATTGTATTTTTGGTTTTGTTAATAAAGCATTTGAAGTTATGAAATCAACGTGTCCAACATGAATATACACAAACAATTTTAGGTGAATTACTACTCGTTAAAACATGTTAACACCGTTTGATTATCATTGGTTTACCTTTTAAATTTATATCTTAAATAAACAAAATATACTAAGCAATTAATCCAACGCGTATGAATGTCTTATTACATTGCATACTTTGATTTTTAAGATAGATTTAATATGGAAACCTTACCAAGCCTGGACAAAATTTCAATGCACAAATGGAAAGTGTGTCTTCTTTAAAAAAATACTTTTTGCATGTGTTCATAAGCGTCGACACTCGTGATTTCAACATGTAATCCGGGGTTTGATTGGCCCTTTGTTTGATAGATACTAACTATCAACACGGGTGGCATAAACATTAGTGACCCAAAGTGCCCCCCCCCCAACAGGTGGCGGATGTTTGTCCAGTAATTAAGCAAGATTAATGATACTTTCACCTGTATCTTGAACCTTGAAAAAAAAACATGCAGTCGTGTGTTTTTAGCTCACCTGAGCACAACGTCATTGTCCGTCGTGCGTCGTCCGTCGTGCGGCGTCAACATCAGCGTGACCTTTCCTCTCCGACATATAATCTGGTTCCGATAAAGTGGCCTGCTCCTTTTTGTCAAAGGCATTGTCTCTTTCGGCGGAACCTTCAGAATGAGACAAAGCTTCCTGAACTTGAGCTTCGTCTTGATGTTTCATTAATACGTGCCTTTTTAGCTGACTTTCTTCCGTTTCGCAGAAAGGACATGGTCGCTTTGGCTTTTTGTATTTTGTCTCTGTAATGCGATAAATACATTTTAATACGCCAATCTTCTCTAGCTTTGTACCTTTTATATAACTCATAACAAAAGTACTTATATAAGCATCATCTCATGAGCAAAACACAATCATCCGGGGTAACTTAAATACCAGACTAACTTAGTAAAACATTAATAGATTCAAGTGTCTACTTCAATTAATTCTATATTCAGTTAACCTTGCGTGTTTCCTGTAGTCTTGAGGTAAAAAGTTGTTTACCTTCGTTAAGTTATTGATTTGCTCAGTGTACATTCTTTGTTGTTCATTTGGTCATCAATGTCCTTCAGATGCTAACATTTCTATTATGTTTATGGATTCGAACTAAGGTGATCACATAGATCTTGTCTAAGATTTTCTGGTATAGAAAACTCATGTGACATCGGAAATTCAATGTAAATATAAAGAGGTGAATCTTCATTTTGCCCCAGCAGTATACACTTATTATCTACCATACCGTAAATGTTTAATCAAATAAATTAACGGTGTTTTTTGTTTGAAGAAAACTGCATTTAGAGTTCTAAGATTTGGTTTTGATCGTGGTCAAAGCTGAACATAAATTTGATTGCAGAGACAGTTAGCATGAAGCTTATGGTAATCACTGTCTGATTTCTATACATTTTCAACGTAGCTGCATTCTGAGATTACCACTAAAGAGATTAGTACTGACAGTGTGTTTATGATTCAATCAGTATCAAAGAAGTAATGTTTGGCACGATGGACAATGTAAATGAACATTCCATTATCTGAATAATGTTTCCATCAGTATTGGGTGGTTGCAACCATCCGTCATTTTGCCTTGCCATTTTGCTTTCTATTCCTACGTCCCTTCTTATTACTGTAGCAGTTGGTAGTTTTGTGATTTGTGTTGTTTCAACTTATCATTTAATTGGATAATAGTAAATAATAATTTCACTTAAGCACATTCTTTGAACTAAGATGCTTGACAAATTAAAATTATAACACCATTTTAAAACATCCTTCCTCAATAATCCAGGTTACACCATGTGATCCCGTATAATCATGTTATTAAAGGATATCTTCTGAATAAGACGTTATCCATCAACTTAAGGATATTAAAACTAAGCCATGAATTGTACGTGGTTATCTGGTATAAAACATCCCTCGATAAAACCAAGCTCCGTAGTCAAGGGCAACTTTCTATGATTGACAGGAGGCATTAGATTCTAGGGGATACAGCCATAACATTAGCTCACTCAGGGTCATTTTCATGATTTATGTTACACTGACCCCACGCCAACATTCATGTGGTTAGAATTCAGCAGGTTTATGTTTGGGGGAAATATCTCGATATCAGATGAAAAAGCATTTCAAAATTTGTTTGTAAAATAAATTTATAAAAAAGTGAATACATGAATAAGCTATTAAAATTTATTGATTGTAAAATACAACTTAATATTTTTTAGCAAAACTTCAATGCATAAATAATGGAACATGTTTATTATAAGTATTGTAAACATGTAATATTGAAACGTTTGAAAAACTTCAAACTTATTTTATACAATCATGTTGTACAAGATGAAAAGAATCCAAATATTTTTTACATTTCTTACACACAGTTTTTACAGGAACGTAGCTTCTTGAGAGCTAGCACAGAAAATGAAAACATCAAACATTGTCAATTTGTCATCTTCATCCTCAAAATGATCTAAGTCCTCAATGTTGTCTTGCGCAACATTTTGTCCATTTATGTTTTCATTTTCATCTAATACATTCACCAATAATTCCCATATATCGGCCACAAAATTATATGATTTTTTCTTGTAAACTTTCTCCCCGAGATTCCTCCTGTTGTGTTTTATTTGTTGACCATTGTTCCGAGATGTATATGGGCGGTCAACATGTTTATTCCAACTTAGTGTCGCTAAGTCAATCCTTGTTTGGAAACTGGTTTCCTTGTAATGGATTCGTTTGTCTAAGTATATAAAACAAGTAGTGTTAAAGCTTTCAACATAAAATGTGTGTAGCTCAACTAACTGATGTGAGCTTTTGATTGTTAAATAACTGTCGGCAACTGTTCAGTAACTGACTGTTCAATCACTGGCATAGGCACTACCGCACAGCTGTAGTGGGCCGCTTCACAAGGTGTCTTGGGCAACACAAGGAAAGATACAATATACGCGCTATATGTTCAATTTTATTCCAAACACAAGCATCAATGATAACGTTCATCCATCTAGCGTAGTCATTAGCGTTGTCAAAAGCGGTTATCTGAAAGTCAAACATTCATACCCCCAGTAAAATATAAAATACAAACGAAATATTCATACACACGTATAAACAAATATTGACATAAACAACAAAAAATATCTTTAACAAATAATCAAGGGAATCTTGCAGCTATTGATGTCAACAAATTCATTACTTAAATGAAATACTGATGAATTTACCTTAAAAATANACGTTACACAAAATCAAAACAAAAATGGCCGACGCTGTACGTGACAGGTCGGGTCGTTTTAGGAAAAGTAAACTGCCATCTCTTAAGAGAAAGATTGATAAAAGTGTCATTGTTAACATAATTATGTGAATGGAGTTATTGAAAAAATCAACTTTTGGACGACAATGTTAGTAATAAACTAGAAAACAATTCGTGGAAATTCGTTCGCCGGGTAGTCGAGTTCCAAACGCTACTTGAAAATTTGGCCTACTGTAAAGAATGTCGTTTAGGACCAGTGCCACTAACTAAATTTAATCTTGTTGGTGAACAGAAAAAGGGACTAAGTGGCTTTTTGTGTGTACGATACAAAGGCAAAACCCATCATGTAAAGAAGAGAGGGATGCCTTGTTTTGATATCAACACAAAGCTCGGAACAGGCAAGTACATGGATTATGCCATATTTTTTCTATTATAACACAGTTTCATCATTCATTATGGGAGTAAAGTAGATCTCGAAGAAAAAGTGCACCCTTACAGTGATGTTGTACTATATAATGAGCCTAATATTTTCATACATTTTTTTAAAAGAAAAGATACCATGCACATTGTAAGAGAAAAGTTGTGGTGTAAATGAATGGAAATGAAGGACAGCATGTTGTAATCTTTATGACCAAGTTATGTTTTTTCCTCAAACAAACAAAAAAAGTTTCTTATGTCCCAAATATTATTCTGAAAACGATATGCCAAGGAGCGCTACTTGTGTGATCTCATAAATTATTATGCCCCCACAAACGAAGTTTAGGGGGGTATAAAGGAGTGAGCTTGTCTGTCTGTCGGTCGGTCCGTATTGGTTGTCCGCTCTCTAACTGAAGTTGTTCCGATCTTCACCAAACTTGATCAGAAGTGGTATCTAGATGATGCTTAGGTCAAGTTCGAATATGGGTCAACATTTATACATATTTATCATCTTTTTAGGAATGATCGACAACATTGGTGGTCCTGGAAGGGTGAACAACTTTTTGTCAACACTGAATGTTCCGACAATAAGTAACACAAACTTAAAGAAAATGGAGAATCGTGCGGGTAGGACAATTCTACAAGTGTCAACTATCTCCTCAGCAGAAGTGGAGGAGGAAAACGTAACCCGTTAGATGATGGAAGATCTTGACGAAGATCAGGTATGCTCGGGCATTTTTTCTGTATACAATAATTGATTTTTATTGTTAAGGCTTTTTATAGCCAAGTTAGTGATTGTAACTGCAGTTTTACTGTTTTGATATGANCACAAACTTAAAGAAAATGGAGAATCGTGCGGGTAGGACAATTCTACAAGTGTCAACTATCTCCTCAGCAGAAGCTGCGAGACAGGCATATCAAATGGAAATGAAGTAGGTATTTCACTGATTTATGTGTTTTTTAATGTAGAATCCATATTTTAAGTAATACAAACAATTTAATGTTGATAGTCAGTTTTGTATCTGGTAGGGATAATACATGTAATTTGTATTAACATTTTGATGAAGAATGTATACATGATTTGTTAATGCTTATGTATTATTCCAGTTTGAAAGTGTGCATCCTATAAAATACTAGACTAGTAATGACATGCTATGTCATGAATGTGTGAATAAGTAAAAGATATGACGCTTACATATGGATTATTTCACACTTCTATGAAACACTAACTTCAGATAACATGAAGAAATGACAATATATGGAGAAAAAAATGAAAAGGCCTATTTTAGCCAAATATATCAGAAAAGAAGTACTTATGAACATACCTGAATATAACTGGTAATCAAATATCAACTGTATAGGAAAAAATGTGATATCTTTTCAGTGATATCGCTGTAGAGGAGGAAAACGTAACCCGTCAGATGATGGAAGATGTTGTCGAAGATCTTGGAGTATGTGCAATTCAAGATGCCTCGCCTCGTACCAGGTATGCTCGGGCATTTTTTCTGTATACAATAATTGATTGTTATTGTTAAGGCTTTTTATAGCCAAGTTAGTGATTGTAACTGCAGTTTTACTGTTTTGATATGAATAACTTGTCTTGCGCATGTATACTGGTACATTAAATTCTTTGACAGGTTATTGTAAACAATGTGTTGGCAGCCGAGCTCTACAATCCTTTGCATACATATATTTTATGATTGACTAGCATTCCACCAAACATTTAACTTATAGTTAAACTATTTTAAACACTACATTATGAGTACATTTTTCATCAAATTTCGTTTTTTCAGAGAGGTTGTACTTGCATATAGAACAACATGTAATGATGGTGACAAATGGACAGATGTTGAAGATGATATCAATCCACAGCATGAACACAGGTAAACAAATTATTAATAGAGAATGTTAAAATGTGTCTGTTTATGTATGTTCTCCTTGAAATGTTAACTTTAAAAAGGATAGAACCGCATAAAATTTGTGTTCTACTATATTTATGTTAAGAATAGTAGTATGTAAATTAATATGAATTGCAAAACATGCATTAAGTACCATACAGCCCACAAGTTTTAACAGACCAAAAGCAGTGCACATGAATAATGCCTGAAGTGCTGGGACCTAAAAACAAAAATGTTTTAGAGATAATTTTTTCTTTCATGAAAATAAGTTTGTAGATGTTATTTCTTTCAAGGAAAAAGGCAATCATTAGAAAGCCAAGACCCAAGGAACTTGCCAATGTGAGGAGGAAACTATCAAGGCAGTACCCCTGTAAAACTCGGAAAGGAATGTCAGTCGCTCTGGACACTGCATGGCAGAAACGGGGTTTTGACAGTCTAACATGTAAGTAAATTGTAACAAACATTTTATTTCAAGCAGTAAACTGTCACTGAAACAAAAATATACATTTAATTGTATTCAAACATATAGGGTTATGTATGTCTGTCTAACTGTCTGTCTGTAAGTTTATTTTTAATGTTTAAACTTTTTTAAATATCAACTTCAAACTTCATGCATGAACAAAAATTAGTGCATTATATGCCATAATTCCTCATCAGTTCGGTGATCATAGTGTGTGTGATGGAGTTTTCTGTGGGCATGTAAGAAGTTCTCGTGAACAACAACGATATGAACACAAGAGTTTGCCATACAGAGTACCTCTAAAGGATGATGGTGAACTTAGGCCAGAGCTGAGCCGTATTTTCCAGCGCCTTGCTAACAATGCTGAGCAGTATGCCAACCTTGGGTCCTCCCAGGGTTGTGAACACGCAAACAGAGAAGTTTCCCTCAGAGCTCCAAAATCGCTGCATTATGATAACTCTACTGCACTGGCAGGCTTGGCGAAATTGCCGGTCCGTCGGTCCTGACCGGCAAATTTTCATTTGGTCCGGCAGGTTCAACCAGAATGTCGGTCCTTGTGACCGGCAAAATAAATGTGAAATGAATGCAAACATATTTTTTCAAAGCTGAAAATTCGAAGAGCAAACCCTTTACTACAGTCTACATCATGAAAATGAAATCGCTCATTGTTTTGATGTTTGCAATAAGTTTGTTACGTACAATTAGCAAATCCAACTGGTTACACAACACCTACTTCAAACTCAGTCGCAAAATCGGCAACTGCTTTCGCACATTTTAATCCCTTTTGTTGAAACATCGCAGTCTACACAAGGTCAGTAAAACCGCTAAGCGTGTTTTCACAACACCCCACACATTCTTCGCGATATCATTCTATTAAAATTTACCACGAAACATTTAACGGAAATTTAATACACGCACGCTTTCCATGCGTTTGACGTGACGTTGTACATGTAAGGAATAATTTGCGCGCGCTTTTCTCGAGAGAAAGGATTAAAACACACTGTACATTTGCAGTTTATNGTGTAGGTTCCATTTCACACATGAGATGATATGTATGTATATTTATAAGTTTATTGTACGCTTTTGCTCATTTTTATCTATTTTTGAACATTTGAAGTAATCTGTATGCTCACATGTAAAAGTCTCAAATTCAATATGGCGTTTCTGGAAAACGAGGGTACCCTTGATTGTGAAGCAGGAACTTTTCATTTTCACTGGTGACCCCCATTTTTTTTTCCATTTTTCATTCAAGCATACATTGTAGATGATTTCTATGTTCAAAGATTGTAATTTTAAACTGCCATTTTTTTTTAATTTTTTTTTTAATTGACTTGTGACCAGAGATTGAAACTTTTCTGGTGTTCCCAAGGATGATGACATCACTTGTTTGCTTATTTTTTATTTATTCCTTTTTGTACCTGTTTTAAACTATCATATTTGCATATATTATGCATTTATCTGCATATCTATTAATACATACTAATAAAGTGATGTTTGTTCAATATTTGGATTTATTAGAGTGAGACTTGTAAATGCATGGTTGAAAAAAATGGGAAAACAATAATTTTGGGGTTGAAAACTTAAAATATCAACAACAACAAATTTGTGCGGTGAATTGTATTTTAACTTTGCTTATCAATGCAGAATACCATAACACTTAGAAATATGCAAAGAAAGAACAGAAAATTAAAATGTTGTATTAGAGTGCTAATACCTTAACTGAGGGGAAAGGCAGAGTAAAAAAGTAAGATTGTACATGATCCCCCCCCCCCCCCCCCCCCCCNTACTGAGGGGAAATGCAGAGAAAAAAAGGTAAGATTGTACAAGATCCCCCCTGCTTTACTGAGGGAAAACGCAGAGCAAAAAAGGTAAGATTGTACGAGATCCCCCCCTGCTTTACTGAGGGGGAAACGCAGAGCAAAAAAGGTAAGATTGTACAAGATCCCCCCTGGTTAACTGAGGGGAAATGCAGAGCAAAAAAAAAGATTGTAAAAGATCTCCCCTGCTTAACTGAGGGGAAACACAGAGCAAAAAAGGTAAGATTGTACAAAATCCCCCTGCTTTACTAAGGGGAAACACAGAGCAAAAAAAGGTAAGATTGTACAATTTCCCTCCTGCTTTACTGCGGGGAAACACATAGCAAAAAAGGTAAAATTGTACAAGATCCCCCCCTGGTTTACTGAGGGGAAACACAGAGCAAAAAAAAGATTGTACAAGATCCCCTCCCCCTGCTTTACTGAGGAAAACAGAGAGAAAAGTGTAAGGCTTTTCATTTCAAAGATCAACTAGCTGTTCTCACAGAAGCATAGGGGGAAAAAAGTACATAAAAAACGTATTGCTTTAAAATATGCATGCTTAAGTAGAATGAAACAGAGAAAAAAGGCAAAACCAAACCAGAAACAGTGTAGATTTTTTTTATATAATACACTTTTTTACAGAAGACATAAGAAAACTACACAAATTGAAAAAGGTAACATCCCATTATATTGAGTGATATCATCAAAATTTCAGAATCATCGCTCATGTTTCCTTCATTCATTACCAAACACCTGCCACAGAGGTGGCATATTGGAGTCACTCTGTCGGTCGTTTTGTCCAAATACAATGTTAAAAGTACTTTCCCATTTCTCAAGTGATAACGTGGAATCTTAACAAAATATGTCGTTACCATTCAGTGTACATGTGCACGACATTTCATGCTCAATTATTATAATCAACATTTTCCTGAGTTATTTGCCCCTGAACATGGCTCTGTGGAAGCTATCAGTCATGTTTATGACAATCTCTCAATTTTCAACAACTTTCCACAGATTCAGGAGCAGAGTAAATTGGGAGACATGACAGACGAGGTGTCCAAACTTCAAGAGGAGATAGAGAAAACCCTGGCACAGCAGAAACCTAGAGGCCCCTGGGCAGCGTATGCTAGTATGCTTCTTAGGAATGCTTTCACATTTTGGAGATGTTTTGTGTCTTCTTGAAGTTTGTAATTTCTGAATGCAATGGCAACTTGTTCATATCTTATGGGAAAACATTTTTTACATAGGGAAAATCTTTCTGAATTGGGCCCATCTGTTCCAATCTTCTAATCTAAGGAAACTTAACTCTTTCAGTGCTTGAACCGTATTTTGAAGGCCTTTGCAAACAGTTTGGATCCAGATGAGACGCCACAGAACGTGGCGTCTCATCAGGATCCAAACTGCTTGCTATTCTGATAGTATTCTTTGAGAAAAAATCGAAGAAAATGCTAATTTTAGAAATTCAGCAGACGACATTTTAGCAGACAACAAATTTCCCAGCATGCAAAGGGTTAACTTCAGTTGCACTTTAGAGAAAAAATTATCTGATCTCAGTTGTAGTTCTTTTGCAGTGATTAATAAAATATCCTTCCAAAATATACTACCGGTTGTTCTCAGTCATTTTAACATATTAAGCAAAACCTACAAACTGTGATCATGTCACTTTGAAATATTCATGTATTAAAAGCTGATCTTATTGGGAAGTTCATGAAATAAGTTCTTGTAATATCACCATGATATCCAGATTTTAGTTTTATTCTGTTGATTCTGATATCCATAGTATTGGGATATCAGGATGGAATCTTAGATTTGAGCCACACTCTGTATAACAGTTTTTAATGCATGTGCATAAAGTGTCTGTCATATTAGTCCGCACAGGCTAATCAGGGACAATACTCTCTGCTTTTATAATATTTTTTGTTGAAACAAAGTCTCTTTTTTAGCAAAAAATCCAGTTAGGCTGGAAAGTGTCATACCTGATTAGCCTGTGCGGACTAATATGGGACAATACTTGACGCACGTGCATTAAACCTCCTTTTCTCATTTGATTACAGAGATTGCAGATGACAGTGCCTCTGTTGATTCAGACGTATCGCGTCTCAGTGATTTATTAGATGGAGAAAGTTCTGTAGACTCGGGTAGAACCAGTAGCCTTGATTCCTCCCCCCTCATTACACACAGTAAAAGGGATGTGAAAAATGTGGAGTACAGTCCATGCAAAAACGATATAGGAGAAGTGAGTTGGAATAATAAAGAGGAAAAAGTGACTGTCAGTAATACTAACGGTAATGAAGATGAAAGTGATTTATTTAAGACAAAACAATTAAAGAATGATGAAATTACTCAGGAATTAATTATTGGGTCCAATGTCTTGGACAGCTCGGAGATCGGGTCATTAAAAAAGGACAAGGCAGGAGTTGCCTGTTTGAAGCTCGCTGTGCAGGATATAGTGGCAGACTGTATCGGTGAAGATGGCATGAATTCCAGGAGCCCGACGGATGATGGTAATGAAGAATTGGACCTGACTGGCATTGACGATGATGAAATTGATTATGTAAGTAGTCTTAAAAGCCTTGACATAATAATACTCCTGCTTACAAAGTCTGATATTGGGTATTTTGGAGTCTCTCTGTCAGTCAGTTAGATGGTGGGTCAGTCCACATAAAAAGTAATAAGTTATTGCAATTTACTTATTTAAGTTTTTTTTGAGCAATAAAAGTGAATATTAAATGTTTGATATCCATCACAATAAAGTGAAGGTGTGAAAGACACTGTTCATGTCCTACAGTCTACACATTCCTTAGTTATGTGCCATTGAACCTCCAAACTTTTTCCCTATATTTGACTTGCCCCAGGTTTGTCATTCGGGCAAAACTGGCTTTATCCATGACCGTTATGAGTCATCCCAGACAGCGCTATAGATAACAAGCGTATTTGCATTATTACGCAATTAAAATAACCAAAAACGTAATTAATTCAAAATAAAGCGTACAAAAACGAAAAAATACAAATTTAATAACGTAATTCCCGTAAAAAACCTTGCGTAATGAAACGCAATTCTTACGAGCAACGGGCGTATTTTTTAGACTGGTTATTTTCCGTACAAAAATGTACCGGATAGTT
>VMBQ01008799.1:0-34793 GCA_007657795.1 Dreissena rostriformis
AAGTGGTCAGTCACGGAGAAATTCCATGAATATCTGTATGAAGTGCCTTTTGAAGTTCTTACAGATAATAACCCCCTAAAATATGTTAAAACTACCGCAAAACTGGATGCGTGTTGTCTCCGATGGGAAGCTTCACTGTCGATACCGTAACGGTGGGAAATAGTGTCATACGCGCTGTTCTCGCGGCACATGTTGTGGACGATACACCGATTGCAGAGAAACACACAGACACACGACACGATCAAACAAAGTGCCAGACATTAAGCACGCAGGACTGGGCACACGGTCAAAATGCGGATGATGTTATTTTCCGCGTTAAATCGTTCGTAGAAGGCAGACGTTTTCCCGACATGGTGGACTATAAATGTCAACCGGAAGCAGTGAAAAAGTACTTACGGAAATTTAAACAGTTACGTATATCCAATGGTGTTTTATACCATCGCACTACATCAGAAGACGATTGCAGTCATCAGATTGTTTTGCCAGAGTCAGCTCGCCAAGAAATTTTCCGTGGGTTACACGATGACTTAGGTCACCAGGGGCGTGATAGAACCCTGTCTCTGTTTAAAGAACGCTTTTATTGGCCAGGGATGGCGACAGACGTTGCTTTGTGGGTTAGCAGGTGCGGGAGATGCCTTCGAAGTAAAACCCTGCCGACCATAGCAACAGGACTTGTCAATATTGAATCAAGCTATCCGATGGAACTCTTATGCATTGACTATTTGTCACTGGAAGTATCCAAAGGAGGCTACGAGAACGTACTTGTAATTACCGACCACTTTACGCGGTACGCTCAAGCCTTCCCGACGAAAAATCAGACCGCTCGGGCAACCGCAAAAGTGTTATTTGAAAATTTCTTCGTGCACTATGGGTTTTCCGAAAAATTACACAGTGACCGTGGACAGAACTTTCTATCGAAAGTAATCCAGAGACTTTGTAAAATTGCTGGTGTTAAACGCACGCGTACCACCCCATATCATCCCCAGGGAAATGGCCAATGTGAGTGTTTCAATCAAACTCTCATTAAAATGTTGCGCACACTAGAGTCAGAGCGAAAGTCCGACTGGAAATCAGCAATTTCGGCCTTGGTACACGCATACAATGTAACCAAATGTGAGGTTACGGGATACTCCCCATACCACCTTATGTTTGGTAGGACACCACGGCTCGCCATTGACGCTGTACTGGGCATTCTAGGTCAACGTGTTGGTGGTGCCTCGCCATCAGAATATATGCGACAACTTGAGCTACATTTAGCCGACGCATACAAATACGCCAACCGATGCGCTCTAGAAAAGGCTAATAATGCTAAAGAACGCTACGACATCAGGGTACAGGAGGCGAAATTACTTCCGGGTGACAGGTGTCTACTTCGGAATAACGGAATAAAGGGAAAACACAAACTGAGTGATATATGGTCTTCTGACGTTTACGTTATTTTAGACCAGCCTAATTTAAGTTTTCCCGTATTTCGCATTCAAAAGGAAAACGGCGATGTGGGCATTAAAACCATCCACCGGAATCATCTGCTGCCGTGTTCCTTCTTACCGATACAGGAAGTGCAGCGTGTTTCGTCGCCTGAGGTTTCCGACGAGTCCTCCACGGACGTAGATGAACGCGCAGAGAACACGAGTTCAGACAGCCAGCAGACGGAAGTAGAAACAGATACACGACGCTCCAAACGGAAGGAGATACCACTGCGCCGCAGCCAACGTCAGACCCGTCGGCCGGCGTTGTTTACATCCGGGGAGTATCAATTGTGATCGGTGTTGTTATGTATTTGCAATAATGATTAAGTACAGTGACACCGATAAGTTTTAACATGTGTGGATTTGTATTTGAAAGATACAAAACGTTTTTATTGTTGATTGTGATTATTTTTTAACATTCACTTCTGAGTATTAAAATACAAATTATTGTATTGTGTGTTTCTTTGTCAAAGTGTCGTTGCTTTCAAATTGAAAATAAACAGTTGCAAACGAAAACGGTTATATTTTTTATTGTCATTATTTTTTTACACAACGATGCTTTCATAGATATTTTTATCACTAGATTAATCAAACTAGCGGTGTTTGAATTTTTATAATGTCGAGGACGACATTTACTTAGAAAGGGGAAATGTGTTATAGGCGTATTTAAATTGTCGTTGTTTTAAATATATTTATTTAATAAATTTATTTATTCTGAATGATATTGAACAGACTTGAAAATAAATTATGTTTAAGGGAAACATTGCTCTGATTGTTCATGATTTGACAGAGTAGATTTAAATAGTAACTAGGATTAGTAGCGTTCTTGTGTAGTAGTTGATTAATTTACAGTATGTTGATACTGAGTAGAAAGGTGAACTCTTTTTACTAACACTTTTATCCATTAATTGGCTTGTCACGCATGAGTTTATTCACTCAACCGCATTAGAGTGCATGAATGACTATTTCAAATGTCATTCTTTGCATATGATTCATGCTGATAACATGTATGTTTATGATGCTAAATCATAAATGTAATATATTTAGGTAAATATGCTTTTTATACATCTTTTCTATTGATGTCTGTCGGTTGTATTATTGTATTTATTTTGTTATAATAGATGTATTTTTATATTAATTCTGTTTGTCTTTTACCGTCGGAACACATTATTTGACATATAATTGAAATAACTACTTATTATAAGAAGTCATTCTTTGCATATGATTCATGCTGATAACATGTATGTTTATGATGCTAAATCATAAATGTAATATATTTAGGTAAATATGCTTTTTATACATCTTTTCTATTGATGTCTGTCGGTTGTATTATTGTATTTATTTTGTTATAATAGTTGTATTGTTATATTAATTCTGTTTGTCTTTTACCGTCGGAACACATTATTTGACATATAATTGAAATAACTACTTATTATAAGAAGTCATTCTTTGCATATGATTCATGCTGATAACATGTATGTTTATGATGCTAAATCATAAATGTAATATATTTAGGTAAATATGCTTTTTATACATCTTTTCTATTGATGTCTGTCGGTTGTATTATTGTATTTATTTTGTTATAATAGTTGTATTGTTATATTACTTCTGTTTGTCTTTTACCGTCGGAACACATTATTTGACATATAATTGAAATAACTACTTATTATAAGAAGTCATTCTTTGCATATGATTCATGCTGATAACATGTATGTTTATGATGCTAAATCATAAATGTAATATATTTAGAAACTACAACGTGTTGGTCCAAAGAAAGAACCCTAACCGCCCATCCGGCAACATGTACCTGGACACCACCTTTTCATGCGCATAAATGTTTTTGACCCATGTGACATTGACCTTGAACTTGAGGTCAGCATTCAGGTTTTCAAAATCTGCGACCGCGATTCGAAAAAGGCTCATAATAACTGTGTCCCTTCAGATATTGCTTTCATATTTGGTATGCATGTGTATCTGGACAACACCTTTCCATGCGCATACATTTTTGACCCCTGTGGCCTTGACCTGGAACTTGAGGTCAGCATTCAGCTTTCAAAATCTGCGACCGCGATTCGAAAAAGGCTCATAACTACTTTGTCCATTCAGATATTGCTTACATATTTGGTATGCATGTGTATCTGGACAACACCTTTCCATGTGCATACATTTTTTGACCCCTGTGACCTTGACCTTGAACTTGAGGTCAGCATTCAGGTTTCGAAATCTGCGACCGTGATTCGAAAAAGGCTCATAACTACTGTGTCCCTTCAGATAATGCTTTCATATTTGGTATGCATGTGTATCTGGACAACACCTTTCCATGCGCATAAAATGTTTGACCCCTGTGACCTTGACCTTGAACTTGAGGTCAACATTCAGGTCGAAATCTGCGACTGCGATTCGAAAAAGGCTCATTACTAGTGTGTACTTTCAGATATTGCTTTCATATTTGGTATGCATGTGTATCTGGACAACACCTTTCCATGCGCATACAAATTTTAACCCCTGCGACCTTGACTTTGAACTTGAGGTCAGCATTCAGGTTTCGAAACCTGCGACCGCGATTCGAAAAAGGCTCATACTTACTGTGTCCGTTCAGATATTGCTTTCATATTTGGTATGCATGTATTTCTGGACAACACCTTTCCATGCGCATGAAATTTTTCAACTTGGGGGTCCGCGTTCAGGTTTCGAAATCTGCGACCGCGATTCAAAAAAAAGCTCATAATGTATGTGTCCCTTCAGATATTGCTTTCATATTTGGTACGCATGTGTATCTGGACAAGATCATTTTATGCGCATAAAAGTTTTTACCCCTGTGACCTTGACCTTATTTTGGACTTAGACTTTTTAAATGGGCCAATATCTTGGTTAACCCATTACCATCAGGCGACACATCCAACTCGCGGAGTTCAAGTCTATAAACGGCGTCAACGTATTGACATGTTAACGGGTTTCTTTAATATACTCAAGCAACGTTATATCATGCATCGCAAATATTTACCATTGTGAGTGAGTGGAATGAAAACGTGCTTTATAACTACAAAAACAATGTATGATGACCGATAAATACACATATCTTCTACAAGTTTGATTAATCGACGTACAAGCGGTGTTGCATCTTATAAAATTATATACTTTGGAAAATGAGTCAATTCTGTTAATATTAAAAGCTTCGGGTAATGTTTAGAGTAAGAATGTTTGTGTTCATTACAATTTCGACTAGTAACGGGCCTTCTATAAAGTCGTACCCTTTCGTCACAGTTACTGCCAACTTGAATACCGATAAAACAGCCATTTGATTACTTGTACAGGTCGTGTCTATTGTAAAGAAGATTCGTGTACATGTACATTTGTTCTAACAGTTACATGTTTTATCTCCTCGTAAATGAATGTTCGTATGTTTAGCATAAGCGCACATTTTTAGAACATGATTGTGATTTCGAATGAAATCATGACCATAGCTGAGACCAAATCCTTTAAGTCCTTATAACGGATAAACTTAAAGTTGAATAAACTTTTTGTCTATTTTTTTAAGAAACATTTTAAGTGTTTACCAATAAATTATGCACAAACGTATGGTCGTAAAGTAATAATATATCTATGAAACTCGACCTTTATTGTTTTGCGACATTTGCCCATTCTTTCAAAATCTCGGCTATCCACTTATGGACCTGCTGTGGTTTATTTGTTTTGAGGTTATTTTGATTTTTATATCCAGAATACTAGCGTGGTCCTATTTGCTCAAAATATCTACACTGACTGCACAGAAAAGATTTTGTTACCCTGTAAATACACACCATATATATAAAAGATTAAATCACGGTGAATCGTTTAAAGTTCATTTCCCGTTTATGGACAAGTATTTGTAGATTATGGTCAATGCGTCGTTATTTCTTTTAATACATGAAATTCACAAACTTGAACGTGTTGTTTCTCAGTCTGGTGAAGTATGCATATTCCGGTTATATTACATGAACATTCTACCGTCCTTTGTTGCTTCGTTAATTTATCTTCTATTGATAATTGTTATAAATAAGCTTAGTTTTATCAGTTACACAATTGCTTGATAGATGTTACCAGTTATATGTATAACAAAACAATAGCGACTCATGAAACGATACAAGTATGTGTTTGCCTATTTGAAGAGGGCTTTATGTAATGTTATTTCTTCAATATGAATTAAAACATTCAAATACTTGTTTTTGAATCGGATAACGGCATCCACAATGTTCGTTTCCATTTAATAGCGACCCACACACAACTCTTGATGTTTGTTTTTTATTCGTGTAGAGCATCTTTTGGTCTCAATGACAATGTTGACATACTTGTAATATCGTAATAAATGATGGGAGACACATCTCGATATTTGGTTAGCAATATTTAGTCGCCATTCAACCACCCACGATATTTTGTTAACATTTGATGCGTCCAGTGGATTCCTCTGTGACAGTTCTAACAGTAGGTTAAGCTGTATAATTATGTAGATGTGAAATGTTTATTCTAGTTTTTTAAAGACTGTGTTAGCTCCCTTAATACATATAAATCAAATCGATTTAACTGTCGCGATGAAAATGTATTGGTTTGCGAATGAAGCAGTAAGTATGTAACGTAGTTCACAATTGGTATGCTACCAGTAACCTTNCCTGTAAATACACACCATATATATAAAAGATTAAATCACGGCGAATCGTTTAAAGTTTATTTCCCGTTTATGGACAATTATTTGTAGATTATGGTCAATGCGTCGTTATTTCTTTTAATACATGAAATTCACAAACTTGTGTTGTTTCACAGTCTGGTGAAGTATGCATATTCCGGTTATATTACATGAACATGCTACCGTCCTTTGTTGCTTCGTTTATTTATCTTCTATAGATAATGTTTATAAATAAGCTTAGTTTTATCAGTTACACAATTGCTTGATAGTTGTTACCAGTTATATGTATAACAAAACAAGAGCGACTCATGAAACGATACAAGTATGTGTTTGCCTATTTGAAGAGGGCTTTATGTAATGTAATTTCTTCAATATGTATTAAAACATTCACATACTTGTTTTTGAATCGGATAACGGCATCCACAAGGTTCGTTTCCATGTAATAGCGACCCACACACAAATCTTGATGTTTGTTTTTTATTCGTGTAGAGCATCTTTGGTCTCAATGACAATGTTGACATACTTGTAATCTCGTAATAAATGGTGGGAAACACATCTCGATATTTGGTTAGCAATATTTAGTCGCCATTCAACCACCCACGATATTTGACTGAGTGTTACCCATATGATTTCAAATAAGAATAAAGATGACCTCTTTTTGAGACAACACATTAACGCATATCTATCTATTGTATACTACTTTTTAAAAGTGAGGATTTACTTGTTCGTGTGATATAAAACGTATTTTCATTCAAGGTGGTTGCATTTGACTAGAGAACCATTAAGACGTTGAAGTTTAATATTAAGCATTATTCATGTAAAATATATTCATCGATTTTAAGACTTATGAAAAGCGTCTTGCTCAGTATCGTACTGCAACCTGTCCCCATCAAACACAAGCATGACTCCTCCAATAAATATTTTGCGTATGCCTGTTTCGTTGTCCTCGAGAATATTTACATAGATCTATTAGCAGCGTTATTTCAGCGACTTCTATCAATTCCACATTGACAGTAACTTTGTGTTTCGTGTTATTTTCGGACTCAAAAGCACACGCTTTTATGCGTTAGACACTCCGAGAGCATACGATTTGTTGGCGAACGCAACTGTCAGGATATTGAAAGTTTCAGACTCAATCATGTTGACAATGAATGTCATGCCATTTACTTTTTCTTAATTTTGTCCAAAATGCATATTTTGAATTAAAACCGCGAGGTTGTTTACAAATTTAACATCAAGTTGAAACCAGAGAAAAGAAACGAGAATCAGAATAATAACTTTCCCTTTTTATTGATTACATGTATATAAATTAGTTTGAATTGTAACAAACACACATGATTACTACTTTCATCTGTCTACCTTGAATCCATAAATATAACGTAAAAATTACATATCTTCTTTTTTCGCAATAACAGATGAGAGTGAGTGTACTTTTATGTTGTAGCCATTTTGATAGTATTATGCAGCATGTATGTCTATTATTCAATGCGATCGAAGTATTCAGTTCAAATGGATATATTCTGTTTTGGTTGTAAGGACTTATTTGACTCAAAGCAGTTGGATATTACCATTAAGAGAACATTTGTGCAATTGTTTTTCTTGCGTTGTATATGTTATAGACAGCATCACAGCGTTCATTATCTTACAGCGATAATGGAAAGATATTTTTTGTGGATGTGTAATTGACCGATTGTATTTTCACTCTTTACTTTAATTGCAATTGTTGGATAACTAGTGGTAGTTGTCAAGACAAACTTTGTTAAGGTTATATTTAAAGTTGAAACTGTATTTTTGATATTCGCATTCGTTCAATGATAACTACTTTTGACCACCATTTCTGTAAATTGATTTCCAATTATTATAACACAATATCTTTTAATACGAGAAGTGATTTTTGAAGATTTTGTTGCGACCAGTGGATTCCTCTGTGACAGTTCTAACAGTAGGTAAAGCTGTATAATTATGTAGATGTGAAATGTTTATTCTAGTTTTTTTAAAGACTGTGATAGCTCCCTTAATACATATTAATCAAATCGATTTAACTGTCGCGATGAAAATGTATTGGTTTGCGAATGAAGCAGTTATTATGTAACGTAGTTCACAATTGGTATGCTACCAGTAACCTTCGTTATAGTATTTGTCCTAGAATAATTTTAAATACAATATTTGCAGAACCATCGTCAAAACCGGTTATGTGCACGTTTACGTAATAATTAAAAACATAAAACATTCATGAATTACTATAATTTTAATTGACCATAGATGATACAACAGGACTTAAAAAAAGCTCGTCTGTGATATTGATGGGTTTCTTTTTAACCCATATGTGTGTCACCCATTGTTTTTTAGAAAATAGGATTACTATACGCATGATAAAACTATTTAATGAATATAACTTTCAAAATGGCTTGTTATGTTGATTTTCTCCTGTTTCAATTCCACAAATCCGTTACCGTCACATTCAGATCCTCCTCATGTTAACAATCATCATGATCATAACGATCATAATCAGCAGCAGTATATCCATACTTATAAGTTTAAACAAATCACCACTACTCTCACAATATCGCATGTAAGTCACATTGAACATGCTAGATTTGTAAATAAAAAAATCAAAGTGAGAATGACTTATAGCGTTATTTAATCGATTAAGACGATTTTTATTTGGTTTCAATGTTCAATTTAGTTGACAGCGAGTACATTTCCAGTATGGCTAGATTTAGTTAATTAACTAATGTGTTACTTGTATTGATTTTGGGGATTCAAAGTGCCCCGACAGGCGGGACATCCTTTGCGGGAGAACAATAACAAGAGGGCCGAAAACCCTAGGTAGCTCACCTGAGAACCGAAGGTACCGAACTGTACTAAGCAGTTTTTTTATGTTTTTTATAATTAATTTGGCTTCTGACCTTGATTTTTACCCGGAACGATTTTTTTTAACTATGCCGTGTCTCTTTAGAATACATGTTTTAATAAAGTTTTATGCTGATTGGGAAAACGTATGTGACTTCTCAAGTGTTAACAAGGTTTCACTATAGCCATATAAGGAACAGCCCATCTCCTTGTACACCAACCGGAACAAGTTTCAAACTCGGTCGATATATCACTAGAACACAATTCATAGCAAGTTCATGAATATTGGACATAAAATGTGACTTCTTGAATGTTCGCAAGGTTTCGCTAAAGCCATTTAGGCAAAACTGTCACGTCATGTTTTTTAAACGGACCAGAACCATTTTCTACCCGACTGTGAAATTATTAGAACAAATCTTTAGAGCAAATTTAATGAAGATTAAGCACAATCTTTGACGTCTGGAGTGTTCACAATGCTTCAGTGACCCGCCCACTGTTTTTCAACGTACCGGAACTATTCTCAAACTTAGTTGAGATATCATTAGAACAGATGCTCTTGGTAGTGTTTTATCAAGCTCTAGACATAACATATGACTTCTAGTGTTCACGAGGATTCATTATAGCCATACAGGCTTAACTACCCCGCCTTCTGGCTGCAATGTTTTTCAATGTACCCGAAACATTTCTGAACTCGATCGAGATATCATTACAAAAAATGGACTCAGGACGTTTCACGAAATTGAAGGCTAGACAAAACATATAACTTCTAACCGTTATCAAAATTTTAACCCACAAGACCTAGTATCGAAATTGGGCATTGGGTCAAATGCTCAAGCCCAGTTTAATGATTATTGGGCAATACATGCGTCTCTTGAGTTTTTGCAAGGTTAATATCGGCGATGCACGAAGGACAAGAGACAATCACAAAACTTTACCATGAGAGCGATGTGCCCAAGTGAGAAAACCCGTTGCGACATTCATGAAATAAATTGACAATGTTGCATATCTGAAAGAAGGCTTTTTTAATTTGAGGTGGTAACCAAGAAATAATGATAGAACTAACAATATGAAGTTTATAAAACTTATTGTATGAAGCTTTTCACAAACCACTTCGAGGAATCTACATTTGAATGAAAGCATGCAATGTTAAGTCGAGTATACATGAACAGACATTCTGATGATCAGTTACTTAAACAAGATAAAGGCCAAATTATGTTTACTACTTTTCTCTTAATGTATTATATATTATGAATACCTACTCAAAGAGCCTACGTTACACATGCAAGAGAAGAGCATCACTGATATTATGTGCTGAATCGAGGTAGTTGAATACGTGAAATGTGTGCAAGGTCGTATGTATCTTCGTTTGGCGTATATTCGTATTAGTTAATCCGCAAGTTCACGTATAACGGCTTAATACTCATAAAGTCCGTAAGAGTAATGTTATTTATTCCAAACGATAAACCGCTAACGTAATTGTTTTACTCAAAATATACAAATGTGAGAACGCCAATACATGGTAAAGAATAAGGAAAATGCAACATATATGTATATAGTTACAATACTGTTCAGATAATTATCAATGCCCATCAACAGGCTATTGCATTCTTGTGAATTCTTGTACATGTTGTAGCAGTCCTAGATACATGTGCACCTTACGAGAGTTATATTCTAACAAATGCACAAGTGCCAGTTCTAGGAACACATTCACCCAACTATAGTATTGCAGTCCAACAAATACACACGGTGTGAATTCTAGGAGCATTTGCGCATACACAAAATATTGAATTTTAAACTGTACACACTTGTTACCGGTTCTAGAAATATGTGCACCTATAGAGGCCTTTACTTTGTTCCAAATAGCCACACGGTGTCGGATCTTGTAACAATGAACATAACATGGCCATAACAGTCGAACACATACGCATCCGATGCCGGTTGTAAGGGCAGCTTAACATAACAAAGATAAAATACGAAACATAACTGCCTTATTTCCATAATCATGTGTTCTTTACATTCGAGCAGAACGCATACGGTAAATGTTTACCTTCCAGACAGCTGAAGAAGACTACGCAGAACGGTTCGAACGTGTGAACCCAGGAGAATGATAGAGTCCGATACCCCCGTAATTGGCATGCATCATTCGCACACCCGTCTATAAGTTCACCTAGTAGCCTTTCATAAGAAAAACACATTGTTGACCCCAGACGTTGGCCCTTACACATTTACAATTTGTATGTGAATTGAATCGTACTAAGTTATAAGCATTCGTAAATGGTTATTTTTACGATATCGTTCCCTGAATGATTTTGGTGATACGGAGATCATTCCAGCATACCTTTTCAATTGATCCTATTTTCTTAGTTTTTGAACACACTAGATGCATGTCGAGAACCATATGTAGCCCATTGTTAATAATGCTTATAATAGTAGTTCCAAGGCGGTGACCCCAGCTTTATTCTGATTTGTGTTTATGTTGTTTTGTATTGTGCTGTATTGTGCTGTTTTGTACTGTTTCGGCAATCGGTCACTTGCCATAAATAAAGGACCAACTAATTGTTTATAAAAAGATTTCAATACTGCTCCAGCAGCTGGAGTTTCACTTCTTTATATTGTTATAATTAAGCAAGCTGGCCCATGCACATGTTTGACGTTTGGCCTTTTGTGTGACCTTGACCTTTGACCAATGTATGACACTCCATCTCCACATGGTTAAAATGGTTGGTAAATTATTTTTAAATCGCGTGATGAACGTTGAACGTACAGCCTGACAAAGCTGTTTAACAGCCATAATAAACCATTGACCTTTATGTGTGACCTTCACCTTAGAATTAAGGAGACCGTTGTTAAACTTGACACACAATTTCAACATGGTGAACATGTGTGGTAAATACTTATACAATTGTATGATGAACAATTCAATTATAGTCCAGATTAACTCTTTTATACCCAACTTTCATAATTGATAGCTAATTTTGGCCTAGGCCTTGGAGGTAGTGGGATGGACTTTGCATATGACAAATCTTATTCTCATGATGGTTATGTGTGGTATTAACAGTCCAGACAAGCGGATGTTTTCTAAATGTTCAAATTGTAAATCCTATACCGTTGCGATAGAGAAACGGGTGTTCATATGATTAAAGTAATTTTAAAATTGAAAGATGAATAACTAGTTACAGTCCGGACAATCGGTAAAAATGCCAATCTGGACCTTGACTTTGAGATAGGAAGACAGGTATTACCGGCCTCTCCTCGTCGCATGATGGTCAACAATTATGGTAAGTAAACTTTAAGTTGCCTTATGAAATAAGTTACAGTCCGGACGAACTTTGACGCACACACGCACGCACATGCATTCGACAATTTTTGCATTACTATATCAAGCTTTCCGCATGATATGCTGAACACTTACTCACGTGCTTAATATCTAAACACGTGAGGTTTTTGTAATATTTTCCTATGAACTAACCATAATTTATGTGAAATTTATATGCAACTTTGTCATCATTTCAGCGACTTAAAACTGAAATATTGAAACATATTGAAACATGAAATTGACGCGTAAGTATATTACCAAAGGGAGAGAAATATATGTTCAATGTATCACCGAGTAACGTTTTCTTAGCAATATATTTCAATATGTTTCATTTGTATCATTTGTAAACGATGCTAATCGATGAATGTACCTATGGAAATTCATATCAAATACGACAAAAACCAAGAATGTGTAAATTATGATCGGAATATATGACATAAGTTGAAATAATATTTTAATCTTGCTTTCTATCCATACAGCATGAACAGTACATACTGGCGATATATATTCATATACTAGTTGTAAAATCAAAATTTAAAAAGCATAAACAACAGTCCCCAATGCTCAGTTGACAAACTTTAACAAACAACTCCCATATCACAACGATCGCCACCGCTACCACCATCACCACTACCACACCTTCACCACGACTACTACTTCTATAACATTTACATGTTATTATGTATACCAGTTTTTTTTTTGCTGTATCAATTGGAACAACTTTATGCTTCGTATGCTAGTTTTACATCCGACTGAAAGGTTTTTTATACCACTGATAGTTTTAAAGCATACAATGAAGACAAGCAAATTCGTTGAATTGATATCCCCCGCTAAATAAATTGTGTTTATGGATGGGTGCAAATCCCTTGATATACGGTATTATCCTAGAACAATAATAAAGTGTAGGTTATTGTGTTTTATGCATTGTAAGTTATCATATTGATATATATACACCCATGAAGTTTCATGTTGAATTATTATAGCGTATCTGAGATAAAGCCCTTACAAGTTACATCATTCAACAACAAAGGGCAATAACTCTTATTTAAGAAAGTGTAGTGTTATGATTCTTGTGCATGACACTTCCCCTTATTGATATCTATACACCAATAAATTTTTATGTTGATATCTAATATTGTGTCTGAGATATAGCCGGACAGGTTTGTGACAGACGGACGGACGGAGTGACAGACTGACGGACAATTATATATCCCTTCGGCATTTGCGGGGGACAAAAACCTGATATAGCTCACGTATAAACAACCGTTGTATTGTGATGATATGAATTATACCACTTAAATTTATATTTACATCAGCAGTCTGGAATATCAATCAATCACAACACTGCCTTCCGTCAACATCCTTTTATATACTTCTATAACTATCTTTTTCTGCCGTCTCAATATCTCCTCCAGGATGATATCCGAGAAATCAATCTCCCCGTTCTTATCTTTACACTGCACGGCTCTGTTCATCAAATCCAGCTGCAGCATTTCCATCTCCATCCTTCTCCTGCTGAACCACAGCATCGACTCTGGGTGACCGATAGTGGCCTGTCGTATTTTTGGCAATCTAAGTATTACCCTTGGACCCTCCTCCATCATGTCCGTACTATCTGCTACCCATTTACGCTTCTAACTTGTTCGCCATTATATTCCATTATAATAAATATTTAAAGAATAATCTGACAGCAGGTTATAGTATCGCCTGTGGTATCATGATTATCTGGCAAATGATCTTTACGTTCGCACACAAGTCTTTATAATATTAATACTGCTTTAAATTTCCTTACTGTACACAATGATTGCGCAGTAAACGAATGGAATTCCCCAATCAGTTGTTCTAATTTTAATTTGTATGCGTGTTCAAACTTGTATATCAATAAAAGTGCCAGGTAGTCATGCCACATGCATGTGATATCAAATGTTAGATTCGCACACTCAACAACTAAAATATGTATGGCGAAACGCCCGCACTTTTGAGTAGAAATTTCAATGTTACAGGCGTTTTTACATAAATCACATGTTAATATTGATTTTGCTCTTTCGATATCATATACTTCTTACTAATAATTTTAAAGAAAAATATATGTGAAAAGTTAAACATTTTAAAAGATATATATTTTTTTTTCATTATTTTGTCATAGAGAGCAAACTTTATTTAAATTTAATAAATTAAATCTGAACAATACTGCGATGACAAGTGACTAAAAATGAACATACCTCAGTGCAATCACTCGATTAACGTAAAGCAGGCCCCGTGTTCACAAAACATTTTATGCAATCGAAAATCGATTTTGCTTGTCATTGAAAATGGATTTTAATTGTAGTTGATTGGCAAAAATGAAAATCGATGTCAGTTAAAATCGATTTTCGATTGCAAAATCGTTTTGTAAACATGGGGCCAGGAGTACTGAATACCCATGTACGTATAGATTCTGTTTATAGCGTTTTCGTCACTCTTCAGTTATTTATCGACATGTCGGGTATGAAACAAGAATCGTTCGATAGCTGTAAAATAAGTATTAAGTTAAGGTTAACAGCACGGGAACGTTACATTAACTTTCACGAATCAAGAGCAAGAATATACGCCAAAGATAACAATTAGGAAGTAATACTGCTTATAGTGTGGCTCGATAGGTAATTGTCGGCTCGGGTACTACTTACAAAAACCCGGGTACTCTTAAGAATACTACATCGTACAAGGAGTACCAAAAATATACAAAAAACTAAAACATGCCAAGGAGTATGGCCGGGTGACTTAAAGCGTATTTTCCGTTCGGGGTACTTGGTAGTATACCTAAAGCCCATATAACACTTAAAATCAATTGTACAGATGCTATTGCAGGCTAGCAATACGGACAAGGTGCCGGTTTTAGGAACTTAAGACCCCTAAAGAGGATTTTCAGTATAACAAATATGCACAGATTGCCGTTCCTGAAAACATGTTCACCTGAGATGGCAATAACAGTATATTAAATACGAATACGGCGCTGCTTATATGAACATGTGCATCTAAAGTGTATATTGCAGTATTTCAAATCGGGAATAACGTAGAATGTTTGAACTAAAATGTATTATTGAACATTACAAGATGCATTAGATGAATTTCTTCACTAGCTACAACTAAAACTATGGTCAACATATTTGATGGCGTTCTTTGGTGGAAAAACAAACTTGTTTTGTTTCTACATACGTTAGGCTATATTCATAAACTGTATTTTGATATCTGCATGTGTTCAATGATGACTACCTTTGGTTACTTTTCTTATAAATTGATTACCAATTCGTTTAATACGTTCAGCAATAATTTTCTTTTAAACAAACGGGAAGTTATTTTTTTGGATTTATTTAACTTTCTATCCGTCCATTGAAGTCGCTGCATTAGTTCAAACAGTAATTAGAGCTGTGTAATTACGTACATGTGAATTGTTCTATTTAGTGTGTATAGACTGTTAAAGCTCCCTGTAAATATCATGATCATCCTCATCATCATCATCCTCATCAACATCCTCATCCTCCTCATCATCATCCTCCTCATCATCATCACCATCATCATCATCATCATCATCATTATCATCATCACCATCATCGTCATCATCATCAGCAGTAGCAGAAGCAGCAGCAGCGTGCACGACTTTTTTTAAAATCTTATCCCACGTCACCCTGTATCGTACTTTGCCGTGATATCGTTAGGTCATTGTTCTGACCAAGTTTCATAATTATTATAAAGGTTGTCTTGAGAGTTTATACACGGTTAATACGGGCAAAAGGCGATCACAAAAGCTCACAATGAGCAAGTAGTGCCAAGGTGAGCTAAAAACGCTGCAAATTAATTTGATACGTTGACACTGTTGCATATTAAAAACAAATCAGTTTTTTCAATTGGATGTGGTAACCAAGAAATAAGAAAAACACACACAATATGAGGCAAGCAGTATGGAACCGAAAAGGCGATCATAAAAGCTTACAGTGAGTTCGTTGTGCCTAGGTGAGCTGAAACTGCTGCAAAATTAATGAGATACATCGACATTGTTGCATATGAGAGACAAGGCTGTTCCGATTTGAGGTGGTAACCTAGCAAGAAGGTAAGCAACGGAAACATACCAGGATGCACTGTTGAGTCGAAGGGAAGACAATGACATTATCAGTTACTTAAATAAGATTAAGGCTTACTTATGTTTATTACTTTTCGTAAATTTTAGTACTCTGTGACGAGTACTTACTCCAATAGCCTCGTTACAAACGCAAAAGTAGTGCAACACTGGTGCTGATAGTATTTGTTCGATCGAGGTTGTTGAATACATCAAACTTGTGCAATGTTAATGGAACTTCGTTTGATTTATATTTTGGATAGCCCGCAATATCACGCATAACGGATAAATAACTTTAACGTCCGGAACAATAGTTACATTTATTGCAAACGATCAACAGGTTACTTAATTTTATTGCCCGTAATTTAAATAAGTGAGAACGCTAAGACATGATAAAATAATTCGGAAAATACAATATACATGTGTATGGTTTCATTTGTGTTTAGATAATAATAATGGCTCGTTAACATTATATGCATACACTAATGATTTTGTTTTTGTTTTTGTGTATTAACAACATAAATTTAACAAAATAATTAAACATAATCGACATAAACTTTTCCATAGTTTGTCACATGCAACATTTACAATAGTATACATTGGATAATAAATATGATTAAACAATACAATGTAATAATTTATTAGTGTATATATTGCATAAGTAATATCACTTAACCCTGAATACAAAGGTAGCTCGTTTTTTATGCTGTGCATGTTTACACAATGCAGTGTTATTACATGGTAAACTGCTATGTTTATGTCGCTCTACATCATCGGAACAATCGCTTCAATCATGAAATGAGAAATCAATGGTCAACAAACAACAGCAGATGGTGATATGCATTTTCACACGAACCAGTATTATAAGACAAAAACTAACGGCAGTTTTTTCGATTCTTAAAAAAATAATTGAATCGATGCGCATTCAAAATTGACTAATTTTGGATACATATACGAAGCTGAAGGGCTTATTGCCATGTAACAAAATACGCACATAGTGCTGGTTCTATGAGCATGTGAACATAAAGAAGTTTATACCTTTCAATACAATACGCCTACGGCGCCGGCTCTATGAATATTCGCAGCTTGAGGCGCAAACACATTTTTTAAAGCATGTTTTACCACAAGTTCTTTTACATTCTTGCAATTACGAACGCGGTGCAAGTATTATGTACATAAGAACCTGGAGACTTTTGCATTCTAAAAAATACGCTTATGGGTAAGTTAAAGGAAAATGTGGAACTAAAGGTACTAATGCAGTACACCAACTTTTTACACTGTTTCGGTTCTATGAACGCGTGTATATGTATTATAAAACATATATTTCATTCATACAAACACACAATCGGTGACGCTTATAGAAACATGCGCATCTGGAGAGGCCATGACATTCTAATAAATACGCACACGGTGACGTTTCTAAGAACATGTGGACACAAACTATTTTGTCTTTACAAATACACACACGGCGCCGGTTCTATGAACATATGTATCTTCACGGGATATTTCATTCCAACAAAACACTGCTTTACAAGAATATGTGCAGCTAATGTCATAACATTCGAACAGCATGCACACGTTGCCATTTCTATGAACATGTGTACCTCGCAATCAGCTCAATACCATGACCCAGAACGGTAAGACTATGTGCACCCAGATAATGATAGTTACCGATACCCGAGTAACTTGCATGCATAATCCGCAAAGCGTTCTATAAACCATTGAAAATTCTTTCATACAAAATCACAGTATTACCCTAAAAGTAGGTCCAAAAATATTAAAAAAAATTATGCTTTTAGTGAATTGTCATATTTGTCATATTTTGCAATTCTATATAGTATACATCAAAACCGTTGCCTGTATGATGTTGATTATACAGGCATCGTTTGGTGCGAATGTTCATGTCGTTTAAATGTATCATATTTTCTTAGTTTTACACCACACTAGATGCCTTTTTCGGTAACGTGTCGAGCCCATTGTAAATAATGTTTGATATTATTTACCGATATGCATACACATTTTTGACCTCTGGCCTTGACTTTTGACTAATGTGTGATACACCTCTAAATAAAATGGTTAACATTGTTGGTAAATTAATTTAAAATTACACAATGAATGATGAAATGATGAAGTCATTTTAAAAAGACGAATGTCAATAGCGTGTTAAAAATGTCCGGACAAAACATAACAACTGTTAAAATAAACTACTAGTAGTTGATGTCTTTCGACCCTAAACTATAAAATATAAAGTGTATATTATGACGATATATATATTCATCCAAACGTTTTGAGATTGCATGTAAAACAGTCCACGTGAGAAATGTTCATTTGAATCCTAAGCCATAACCATCACCTACATTGCCAACACCACCACTTCCACACCAGCACCACTTTCACACCACAACAACGACCACTTCTTCTGCTACAAATAATTCGTCTTATTTTGGATATTTGTTTTTTTTTTCTCAAAAGCATATCAATTTGTGCTACTAAAGGTAGTTTTACAACGAATGCAGAGGTTGCTATCACACTGACATTTCACTGCAAACCATACAATACAAAACCTGATATTGCACACGTACAATCAATCGCTGCATTGTGATGACATGAAATATATACTTAAATTTCATAATTACTCCAACAATCTAAAATATGCATCATTCACATCATTTACAGCGCTGCCTTCCACACGCATCCGTTCATATACTTCTCTCGCAATATCGTCCAAGCGTCTGTCTATCTCAAGCAGAATTATATCATAGTCATCCAACTTCCTGTTCTCATCTCTGCATTGCAAGTCTCTGCTCATCCACTCCAATGTCAGCATTTCCAGCTCCATCCTTCTTCTGCTGAACCACAGCAGCGGCTCTGGGTAAGATATAACGGCCTGACGAATCCTCGGTAATCGCAGTATTACACTAGGAGCTTCTTCCATCATGTCCGTGATTTCTGCAACCCATTTACGCTGCTGTTCTTCCTTCAATCCGCAAGCTGCCATCAGATTACGCTCGGGAATCATGTTATATGTCAGCTGTGTAGAGNCTTGCATGCATAATCCGCAAAGCGTTCTATAAACCATTGAAAATTCTTTCATACAAAATCACAGTATTACCCTAGAAGTAGGTCCAAAAATTAAAAATAATTATGCTTTTAGTGAATTGTCATATTTGTCATATTTTCAATTCTATATAGTATATATCAAAACCATTGCCTGTATGATGTTGATTATACAGGCATCAATTGGTGCGAATGTTCATGTCGTTTAAATGTATCATATTTTCTTAGTTTTACACCACACTAGATTCCTATTTCGGTAACGTGTCGAGCCCATTGTAAATAATGTTTGATATTATTTACACATTTTTGACCTCTGGCCTTGACTTTTGACTAAAGTGTGATACACCTCTAAATAGTTAACATTGTTGGTAAATTAATTTAAAATTGCACAATGAATGATGAAATGATGAAGTCATTTTAAAAAGACGAATGTCAATAGCGTGTTAAAAAAGTTCGGACAAAACATAACAACTGTTAAAATAAACTACTAGTAGTTGATGTCTTTCGACCCTAAACTATAAAAGAAAGTGTATATTATGACGATATATATATTCATCCAAACGTTTTGACATTGCATGTAAAACAGGCCACGTGAAAAATGTTCATTTGAATCCTAAGCCATAACCATCACCTACATTGCCAACACCACCACTTCCACACCAGCACCACTTTCACACCACTACAACGACTACTTCTTCTGCTACAAATAATTCTTCTTATTTTGGATATTTTGTTTCTCAAAGGATTTCAATTTGTTAAAATTTATGCTACTAAAGGTAGTTTAACAACGAATGCAGAGGTTGCTATCACACTGACATTTCACTACAAAGCATACAATACAAAACCTGATAGTGCACAAGTACAATCAATCGCTGCATTGTGATGACATGAAATATATACTTAAATTTCATAATTACTCCAACAATCTAAAATATGCATCATTCACATCATTTACAGCGCTGCCTTCAACACGCATCCGTTCATATACTTCTTTCGCAATATCGCCCACGCGTCTGTCTATCTCAAGCAGAATTATATCATAGTCATCCCACTTCCCGTTCTCAAATATGCATTGCAAGTCTCTGCTCATCTTCTCCAATGTCAGCATCTCTAGCTCCATCCTTCTTCTGCTGAACCACAGCAGCGGCTCTGGGTAAAATATAACGACCTGACGAATCCTCGGTAATCGCAGTATTACACTAGGAGCTTCTTTCATCATGTCCGTGATATCTGCAACCCATTTACGCTGCTGTTCATCCTGCAATCCGCAAGCTTCCATCACATTACGCTCGGGAATCATGTAGTATGTCAGCTGTGTAGAGTATATTGCAGTTCTGAGTGTTCCGAGTGCATCATGTAACCAGTAGATCAGATTTCTTTCTTGAAACATTGAGGGTAAATTTCTTTCAGCTTGCCAAAGAATAATATTTTTCAGCATATATGATATTAATTCTTTTTTGTTTGGTTTCAGTACCTCTTTTACAATCATTTTCAGAATAACATACAATTTTGCCTGAGCGATATTAAAATTGTTAACGAGTTCTGTTTCACCCATGTTAAAGCAAATTCTCCACTCTAATTGTTTGTTTTCGCTCCCTTTAAATCCTACCGGGGTAACGACAGATCCCAATGATACAACTTTCTGCACGACTTCCGGTGCCGGCCAATGTCGAGGTCGTTGAGCCCAACTCTGCAGGATGCCGGGGCATTGACAGCGTACTGCCAGAACTTGGTCGACATGTAATCCCTTTCCGATCGACCTCGGTAGTGAGGGCCCCGCGCGTTCAAGTGGACCTTCTTCTGTACCAAATTGTTTTGACATTTTATCAAGAAATAAACCGCTGCTTAGTATAACGTTCCCTTGTTCGTCATCAAACAGAGCATTATTAAAGAAAGTACTAAGACTTAGTGTGGAATTAAGTCTCTCCAGGAACATCTTGCAGTGTCCTGGATACACGCACGCATCCATCCTGTATACTTCTATGTCGTCTTCTATGCATGTCCTTAGTAGATCGACTCCAGCTTCCACACATACGACTTTGTTTAGCACAATTAAATGATCATACTCGCTTTCCTTCCAGCAGGTAAGTCCCTCGGCCTTGCTGCCGGCTGTGATGAGATGTGGTTGAATAGATATTGCGTTATACAGCATATCACATTCCCTGTATTTCTCAATCCGTCTCCGTCTGATCTCCTCCCCGTATCCCAGTTGGGTCATGATATTGCAGACTTCCACGGACACACCTTCGACATGATTCTGAAAAATAAACAGGATCCAACTTGTATATTGTTTTTTAACGTCATATCATTGACTAATTTCATATTCGAGAATTGTACATGCCGTTTTCATATAATGAAACAGTTTTTAAAATCGACTAAAATGGTAAAGTATGCATAATTCACATAAATTATTTTAGTTCAATAACAAAAAAAAGTTTAATTTCATTTTTTAAGTGTCATATTCAATGATTTTACGTTTATGTTAAACCATTTGGCATTTAAATACCGACAGCATTCACAGCCCATGTGTTAAAACTAGCTACTTTTACAGAACGCATACCAATACTTATGAAAATGGCGAGAGTAGATAAGAAAACACATTATTCCGGTAAGTCACTTATTGTCAAAACAATGTCTTTAATTTCAGGGGCATATCGACAATATTCCTTTTAATATGGACTCGAATACAAACCAATTTTATTTCCTTTTTTTGTTTCCTCAGTATATACAATCTATTGCTCAACTAGGTAATATGTCTAGGTAATTAACACTGCAACCAAATATATTTCCGTTACGCGATACACTGAGTAAGAAATAAGTCCTGCAAATTCCCGAACTGCAATCAGAATTTCAACATTACTGTTATCAATACGTTTATGTCATATTTCAATCGTTATGATTCTTCGACAACTTATTTATTTGCATCTTCAATTTTTTTTCTCTTTTCAGTGTTGGCTGGATACTACTTCAAGGATGTCCTTGTTGGCGTGCGTCAGTGTCACGTGTTCCTACATCTCAACGGCTTCTCTATGACTCCCCGACTGCTGGTGCTTTTGTCATTTTAAAGTGGCGACCTTTCAGTAAGGAGAAGCCGGTAATAATAAAACTGCATTAATAATAGTTGAATCCGATTTTTCCTTCACTTTGAGTTAGAAATAAATATATAAAAAACATATTCATATGTGATATTATGGTTGTTACGTTGTAATATATATGCTTTAAAGAGTGACATGTGTATCTTGTATATCGATGTTTGGTAACTTCAAACGTATTATATGCTAAGTTTATTCCATGGCTGATATTATATATGCGTACCTTCAGCAATGTATCTTCTAGAATGTCGTGTTTTTTCTAGAATATTATGATTTGTTGTTATGTTGCATGTTGATAACAGATCTAAAAAAAAATGAATTAGTAATTATTTGCATATGGACAACGTTTATTCTCTCCTGTTAATAATAACGGTATGGTTCTACATATTTAAGATTCATAAATGGTATTGTGCACATAAATAGTTACTTACATGTATGACTACTAAAATAACGTGTCTTTTTATGAACTATCCTTGTAAACATAAAAATCGATGTTAAGCTCTTGGATGAAAGAAAACGTTGTATCCTTGGTTTCCTCATTCTATTCCTCGTGTATTCAATCTATACCGATATAAATTAAATCTTTAAACATACAGGCGATTATCTGCGTCGCTAAGATCATGATCTCGTGTGGTGAATGGTCAGATAACAACAACGGCAAACAACTTTAAACGACAGGGGAGCGCAATTTCTCATACCATATAAGTGGCAGAGGATTTAATACAAGTCAATGACTTGAAGAAATTTCAAGTCGATGTCCTTGCTCACCTTAGATGGACAACGTTACAGGCTGCTGTGCCTTGGAAAGCTTTCAGTCACTGGCCTATCAGTGAGTGATGAATGTACAGCCTGTTGTGTCGTGAACGATGAGTGATTACTGTATAGGGTGCAGTATCTTGAAACGTCATTGTTCCTAGACTTATCACAATGAGTGACGACTGCACAGACGTATGTGTCTGGAAACGTTAGTCCGTGACTTACACTTGTGACAAATGTACATATGAACGTTTCAATCACTGAATTTGTCATGTGTGACGAATGTGCAGGCTGATATGTATGAGAAACAACTTTCAGTCCCTGACCAACCAATTAATTGAGGACAGCACAAGCTACCGTGTGTGTGAACGCTTTCAGTCCCTAACTTACATGTGAGTGACGACTGAACGTGCTGTTGTATAGGGGAACGCGCTCAGTCCCTGACTAATATTTTGACTACATCTCACGCTATGTGTCTAAAAGCGTTTTCAGTCCCCGCCTGACCTTTAAGTTACGACAGTATGTGCTCTTTTGTCTCGAAACGCTCTCAGTCGCTGACTAACCCGTGAGTGCCGACTACACAGGCTGCTGTGTCTGTTAATTCTTTCAGTCCCAGACTTATCTGAGAGAGACGAATCATCAGGTTGTTATTTCTGGGACCGCTATCTGTATCCGGCAAGCTCCGAGTGATGACTGTTAAGGCTGCTTTTTCTGGGAACGCAACCAGTACCTTACTTACTTGAGATTGACGACTTATCAGACTGCTGTTCATTGGAAACCCTTTTTCTGATTTAACCGAGGGAGACCACAGTACAGGTTGTTGTGTCTGGAGAACGCTTTCCTCACTTACCCGAGGGTGAAGACTGTACAGGTTGTTGTTTATTGGCACTCTGTCAGTTTCTGACGAACTGCGATCTACGCCTCCTTCTGCCATTTTCAATCGGCTGCAAGGACACATTTATTTTAACACTTGAATGGAATTATATCATAAGATGTCGATAACTCAGTTAACATGTCATCCCAAAGATGCATTTTATTAGATAATGATTGTATCGTATTACCTGTTTAATTATAATTATCTGGATACGGATAGTAACTTTCTCACATCTATTTAAAAGGCCTTAATAATGCGTTAAATTTACTTAATATACACACTGACTTCGCAATAAACTCATCAAATTCCCCATTCAGTGTTAGATTTCTCATTTGTACGCGTGTTCAAACTTGAATTTTAATGCAAGTGCCAAGTATTAATGTCATATGTATTTGATATAAACAATAGATATGATATCCGAGAAATCAATCTCCCCGTTCTTATCTTTACACTGCACGGCTCTGTTAATCAACTCCAGCTGCAACATTTCCATCTCCATCCTTCTCCTGCTGAACCACAGCATCGACTCTTGGTGACCGATAGTGGCCTGTCGTATTTTTGGCAATCTAAGTATTACCCGTGGACCCTCCTCCATCATGTCCGTGATATATGCTACCCATTTACGCTTCTAACTTGTTCGCCATTATATTCCATTTAAATAAATATTTAAAGAATAATCTGACAGCAGGTTATAGTATCGACTGTGTTATCATGATTATCTGGCAAATGATCTTTACGTTCGCAAACAAGTCTTTATAATATTAATACTGCTTTAAATTTCCTTACTGTACACAATGATTGCGCAGTTAACGAATAGAATTCCCCAATCAGTTGTTCTCATTTTAATTTGTGTGCGTGTTCAAACTTGTATATCAATGAAAGTGCAAGTTAGTCATGCCACATGCATGTGATATCAAATGTTAGATTCGCACACTCAACAACTAAAATATGTATGGCAAAACGCCCGCACTTTTGAGTAGAAATTTCAATGTTACAGGCGTTTTTACATAAATATCATTTTAATATTGATTATGCTCTTTCGATATCATATACTTCTCACTAATAATTTTAAAGAAAAATATATATGTGAAAGAGTAAACATTTTAAAAGATAAAATTTTTTCCATTATTTTGTCATAGAGAGCAAACTTTATTTAAATTTAATAAATTAAACCTGAACAATACTGCGATGACAAGTGACTAAAAATGAACATACCTCAGTGCAATCACTCGATTAACGTAAATTAGGCCCCGTGTTCACAAAACATTTTTTGCAATCGAAAATCGATTTTGCTTGTCATTGAAAATGGATTTCCATTGTAGTTGATTGGCAAACATGAAAATCGATGTCAGTTAAAATCGATTTTCGATTGCAAAACATTCTGTTTATAGCGTTTTCGTCACACTTTATTATTATTAATCGACATGTCGGGTATGAAACAAGAAATCGTTCAATAGCTGTAAAACAAGTATTAAGTTAAAGTTATCAGCACGGGAACGTTACATTAACTTTCATGAATCAAGAGCAAGTATATACGCCAAAGATAACAATTAGGAAGTAATACTGCTTATAGTTTTGCTCGATAGGTAATTGTCGGCTCGGGTACTACTTACAAATACCCGGGTACTCTTAAGAATACTACATCGTACAAGGAGTACGGAAAATATACTAAAAACTAAAACATGCCAAGTAGTATGGCCAGGTGACTTAAAGCGTATTTTCCGTTCGGGGTACTTGGTAGTATACCTAAAGCCCATATAACACTTAAAATCAACTGTACAGGTGCTATTGCAGGCTAGCAATACGGACAAGGTGACGGTATTAGGAACTTAAGACTCCTAAAGAGGATTTTCAGTATTACAAATATGCACAGGTTGCCGTTCCTGAAAACATGTTCACCTGAGATGGCAATAACAGTATATTAAATAGGCATACGGCGCTGCTGATATGAACATGCGCATCTAAAGTGTATATTGCAGTATTTCAAATCGGGAATAACGTAGAATGTTTGAACTAAAATGTATAATTGAACATCACAAGATGCATTAGATGAATTTATTCACCAGCTACAACTAAAACTATGGTCAACATATTTGATTGCGTTCTTTGGTGGAAAAACAAACTTGTTTTGTTTCTACATACGTTAGGCTATATTCATAAACTGTATTTTGATATCGGCATGTGTTCAATGATGACTACCTTTGGTTACTTTTCTTATAAATTGATTCCCAATTTGTTTTATACGTTCAGCAATAATTTTCTTTTTGACAAACGGGAAGTTATTTCTTTGGATTTATTTAACTTTCTATCCGTCCATTGAAGTCGCTGTGGTAGTTCAAACAGTAATTAGAGCTGTGTAATTACGTACATGTGAATTGTTCTATGTAGTTTGTATAGACTGTTAAAGATCCCTGTAAATATCATCATCATCATCATCATCATCCTCATCATCATCATCATTATCATCATCACCGTCATCATCATCAGCAGCAGAAGCAGCAGCAGCTTGCACGACTTTTTTTTAATCTTATCCCACTTCACCCTGTATCGTACTTGGCCGTGATATCGTAAGGTCAATGTTCTGACCAAGTTTCATAATTATTAGTAAGGTTGTCTCGAAAGTTTACACACGGTTAATACGGACAAAAGGCGATCACAAAAGCTCACAATGAGCACGTAGTGACAAGGTGAGCAAAAAACGCTCCAAATTAATTTGATTCGTTGATACTGTTGCATATTAAAAACAAATCAGTTTTTTCAATTGGATGTGGTAACCAAGAAATAAGAAAAACACACACAATATAAGGCAAGCAGTATGGAACCGAAAAGGAGATCATAAAAGCTTACAGTGAGTTCGTTGTGCCTAGGTGAGCTGAAACTGCTGCAAAATTAATGAGATACATCGACATTGTTGCATATGAGAGACAAGGCTGTTCCGATTTGAGGTGGTAACCTAGCAAGAAGGTAAGCAACGGAAACATACCAGGATGCACTGTTGAGTCGAAGGGAAGACAATGACATGATCAGTTACTTAAATAAGATTAAGGCTTACTTATGTTTATTACTTTTCGTAAATTTTAGTACTCTGTGACGAGTACTTACTCCAATAGCCTCGTTACAAACGCAAAAGTAGTGCAACACTGGTGCTGGTAGTATTTGTTCGATCGAGGTTGTTGAATACATCAAACTTGTGCAATGTTAATGGAACTTCGTTTGATTTATATTTTGGATAGCCCGCAATATCACGCATAACGGATAAATAACTTTAACGTCCGGAACAATAGTTACATTTATTGCAAACGATCAACAGGTTACTTAATTTTATTGCCCGTAATTTAAATAAGTGAGAACGCTAAGACATGATAAAATAATTCGGAAAATACAATATACATGTGTATGGTTTCATTTGTGTTTAGATAATAATAATGGCTCGTTAACATTATATGCATACACTAATGATTTTGTTTTTGTTTTTGTGTATTAACAACATAAATTTAACAAAATAATTAAACATAATCGACATAAACTTTTCCATAGTTTGTCACATGCAACATTTACAATAGTATACATTGGATAATAAATATGATTAAACAATACAATGTAATAATTTATTAGTGTATATATTGCATAAGTAATATCACTTAACCCTGAATACAAAGGTAGCTCGTTTTTTATGCTGTGCATGTTTACACAATGCAGTGTTATTACATGGTAAACTGCTATGTTTATGTCGCTCTACATCATCGGAACAATCGCTTCAATCATGAAATGAGAAATCAATGGTCAACAAACAACAGCAGATGGTGATATGCATTTTCACACGAACCAGTATTATAAGACAAAAACTAACGGCAGTTTTTTCGATTCTTAAAAAAATAATTGAATCGATGCGCATTCAAAATTGACTAATTTTGGATACATATACGAAGCTGAAGGGCTTATTGCCATGTAACAAAATACGCACATAGTGCTGGTTCTATGAGCATGTGAACATAAAGAAGTTTATACCTTTCAATACAATACGCCTACGGCGCCGGCTCTATGAATATTCGCAGCTTGAGGCGCAAACACATTTTTTAAAGCATGTTTTACCACAAGTTCTTTTACATTCTTGCAATTACGAACGCGGTGCAAGTATTATGTACATAAGAACCTGGAGACTTTTGCATTCTAAAAAATACGCTTATGGGTAAGTTAAAGGAAAATGTGGAACTAAAGGTACTAATGCAGTACACCAACTTTTTACACTGTTTCGGTTCTATGAACGCGTGTATATGTATTATAAAACATATATTTCATTCATACAAACACACAATCGGTGACGCTTATAGAAACATGCGCATCTGGAGAGGCCATGACATTCTAATAAATACGCACACGGTGACGTTTCTAAGAACATGTGGACACAAACTATTTTGTCTTTACAAATACACACACGGCGCCGGTTCTATGAACATATGTATCTTCACGGGATATTTCATTCCAACAAAACACTGCTTTACAAGAATATGTGCAGCTAATGTCATAACATTCGAACAGCATGCACACGTTGCCATTTCTATGAACATGTGTACCTCGCAATCAGCTCAATACCATGACCCAGAACGGTAAGACTATGTGCACCCAGATAATGATAGTTACCGATACCCGAGTAACTTGCATGCATAATCCGCAAAGCGTTCTATAAACCATTGAAAATTCTTTCATACAAAATCACAGTATTACCCTAAAAGTAGGTCCAAAAATATTAAAAAAAATTATGCTTTTAGTGAATTGTCATATTTGTCATATTTTGCAATTCTATATAGTATACATCAAAACCGTTGCCTGTATGATGTTGATTATACAGGCATCGTTTGGTGCGAATGTTCATGTCGTTTAAATGTATCATATTTTCTTAGTTTTACACCACACTAGATGCCTTTTTCGGTAACGTGTCGAGCCCATTGTAAATAATGTTTGATATTATTTACCGATATGCATACACATTTTTGACCTCTGGCCTTGACTTTTGACTAATGTGTGATACACCTCTAAATAAAATGGTTAACATTGTTGGTAAATTAATTTAAAATTACACAATGAATGATGAAATGATGAAGTCATTTTAAAAAGACGAATGTCAATAGCGTGTTAAAAATGTCCGGACAAAACATAACAACTGTTAAAATAAACTACTAGTAGTTGATGTCTTTCGACCCTAAACTATAAAATATAAAGTGTATATTATGACGATATATATATTCATCCAAACGTTTTGAGATTGCATGTAAAACAGTCCACGTGAGAAATGTTCATTTGAATCCTAAGCCATAACCATCACCTACATTGCCAACACCACCACTTCCACACCAGCACCACTTTCACACCACAACAACGACCACTTCTTCTGCTACAAATAATTCGTCTTATTTTGGATATTTGTTTTTTTTTTCTCAAAAGCATATCAATTTGTGCTACTAAAGGTAGTTTTACAACGAATGCAGAGGTTGCTATCACACTGACATTTCACTGCAAACCATACAATACAAAACCTGATATTGCACACGTACAATCAATCGCTGCATTGTGATGACATGAAATATATACTTAAATTTCATAATTACTCCAACAATCTAAAATATGCATCATTCACATCATTTACAGCGCTGCCTTCCACACGCATCCGTTCATATACTTCTCTCGCAATATCGTCCAAGCGTCTGTCTATCTCAAGCAGAATTATATCATAGTCATCCAACTTCCTGTTCTCATCTCTGCATTGCAAGTCTCTGCTCATCCACTCCAATGTCAGCATTTCCAGCTCCATCCTTCTTCTGCTGAACCACAGCAGCGGCTCTGGGTAAGATATAACGGCCTGACGAATCCTCGGTAATCGCAGTATTACACTAGGAGCTTCTTCCATCATGTCCGTGATATCTGCAACCCATTTACGCTGCTGTTCATCCTGCAATCCGCAAGCTGCCATCAGATTACGCTCAGGAATCATGTAGTATGTCAGCTGTGTAGAGTATATTGCAGTTCTGAGTGTTCCGAGTGCATCATGTAACCAGTAGATCAGATTTCTTTCTTGAAACAATGTGGGTGAATTTCTTTCAGCTTGCCAAAGAATTATATTTTTCAGCATATATGATGTTATTTCTTTTTTGTTTGGTTTCAGTACCTCTTTTACAATCATTTTCAGAATAACATACAATTTTGCCTGAGCGATATTAAGATTGTTAACGAGTTCTGTTTCACCCATGTTAAAGCAAATCCTCCACTCTAATTGATTGTTTTCGCTCCCTTTAAATCCTACCGGGGTAACGACAGATCCCAATGATACAACTTTCTGCACGACTTCCAGTGCCGGCCAATGTCGAGGTCGTTGAGCCCACCTCTGCAGGATGCGGGGCATTGACAGCGTACTGCCAGAACTTGGTCGATATGTAATCCCTTTCCGTCCGACCTCGGTAGTGAGGGCCCCGCGCGTTCAAGTGGACCTTCTTCTTTACCTTATTGTTTTGACATTTTATCAAGAAATAAACCGCTGCTTAGTATAACGTTCCCTTGTCCGTCATCAATCAGAGCATTATTAAACAAAGTACTACGTGTGGAATTAAGTCTCTCCAGGAACATCTTGCAGTGCCCTGGGTACACGCACGCATCCATCCTGTATACTTCTATGTCGTCTTCTATGTCTGTCCTGTGTAGATCGACTCCAGCTTCCACACATACGACTTTGTTTAGCACAATTAAATGATCATAATCGCTTTCCTTCCAGCAGGTAAGTCCCTCGGCCTTGCTGCCGGCTGTGATGAGATGTGTTTGAATATATATTGCGTTATACAACATATCACATTCCCTGTATTTCTTAATCCGTCTCCGTCTGATCTCCTCCCCGTATCCCAGTCGGGTCATGATATTGCAGACTTCCACGGACACACCTTCGACATGATTCTGAAAATAAACAGGATCCAACTTGTATATTGTTTTTTAACGTCATATCATTTACTTATATCATATTCGAGAATTGTACATTTCGTTTTTATATAATGAAACAGTTTTAAAAATCGACTAAAATGGTAAATTATTCATAATTCACATAAAATATTTTAGTTCGATAACAATTAAATTTAATTTCATATTTTTTTTTTAAGTTTCATATTCAATGATTTTACGTTTATGTTAAACCATTTTGCATTTATATACCGACAGCATTCACAGCCCATGTGTTAAAATAAGCTACTTTTACAGAACGCATACCAATACTAATGAAAATGGCGAGAGTAGATAAGAAAACACGTTATTCCGGTAAGTCACTTATTGTCAAAACAATGTCTTTAATTTCAGGGGCATATCGACAATAGTCCTTTTAATATGGACTCGAATACAAACCAATTGTATTTCCTTTTTGTTTCCTCAGTATATACAATATATTGCTCAACTATGTAAAATGTCTAGGTAATAAACACTGCAACCAAATATATTTTCGTTACGCGATACACTGGAGTAAGAAGTAAGTCCTGCAAATTCCCGAACTGCAATCAGAATTTCAACATTACCGTTATCAATACGTTTATGTCATATTTCAATCGTTATGATTCTTCGACAACCTATTTATTTGCATCTTCAAAAAAGTTTTTGTTTTCTCCTTTCAGTGTTGGCTGGATACTACTTCAAGGATGTCCTTGTTGGCGTGCGTCAGTGTCACGTGTTCCTACATCTCAACGGCTTCTCTATGACTCCCCGACTGCTGGTGCTTTTGTCATTTTAAAGTGGCGACCTTTCAGTAAGGAGAAGCCGGTAATAATAAAACTGCATTAAGAATAGTTGAATCCGATTTTTCCTTCACTTTGAGTAAGAAATAAATATATAAAAAAACATATTCATAGGTGATATTATGGTTGTTACATTGTAATATATATACTTTAAAGAGTGGCATGTGTATCTTGCATATCGATGTTTGGTAACTTCAAACTTATTATATGCTAAGTGTATTACATGGCTGATATTATATATGCGTACCTTCAGCAATGAATCTTCTAGAATGTCGAGTTTTTTCTAGAATATTATGATTTGTTGTTATGTTGCATGTTGATAACAGATCTAAAAAAATTGAATTGGTAATTATTTGCATATGGACAACGTTTATTCTCTCCTGTTAATAATAACAGTATGGTTCTACATATTTAAGATTCATAAATGGTATTGTGCACATAAATAGTTACTTACATGTATGTATACAAAAATTACGTGTCTTTTTATGAACTATCCTTGTAAAAATAAACAACGATGTTAAGCTCTTGGAGGAAAGAAAACGTTATATACTTGGTTTCCTCATTCTATTCCTCGTGTATTCAATCTATACCTATATAAATTAAATCTTTAAACACACAGGCGATAATCTGCGTCGCTAAGATCATGATCTCGTGTGGTGGATGGTCAGATAACAACAACGGCAAACAACTCCAAACGACAGGGAGGCGCAATTTCTCATACCATATAAGTGACAGAGGATTTAATACAAGTCAATGACTTGAAGAAATTTCAAGTCGACGTCCTTGCTCACCTCAGATGGACAATGTTACAGGCTGCTGTGCCTTGGAAAGCTTTCAGTCACTGGCCTATCAGTGAGTGATGACTGTACAGCCTGCTGTGTCGGGAACAATGAGTGATTACTGTACAGGGTGCAGTATCTTGAAACGTCATTGTTCTTAGACTTATCACAATGAGTGACGACTGCACAGACGTATGTGTCTGGACACGTTTTTAGTCCGTGACTTACAATTGTGACAAATGTACATGTGAACGTTTCAATCACTGGATTTGTCATGTATGACGAATGTGCAGGCTGATATGTATGAGAAACAACTTTCAGTCCCTGACCAACCAATTAATTGAGGACAGCACAAGCTACCGGGTGTGTGAACGCTTTCAGTCCCTAACTTACATGTGAGTGACGATTGTACGTGCTGTTGTATCGGGGAACGCGCTCAGTCCCTGACTAATATTTTGACTACATCAAACGCTATGTGTCTGAAAGCGTTCTCAGTCCCCGCCTTACCCTTAAGTTACGACAGTATGTGCTCTTTTGTCTCGAAACGCTCTCAGTCGCTGACTCATCCGTGAGTGCCGACTACACAGGCTGCTGTGTCCGTTAATGCTTTCAGTCCCAGACTTAACTGAGAGAGACGACTCTTCAGGTTGTTATTTCTGGGACCGCTATCTGTATCCGGCTAGCTCCGAGTGATGACTGCTAAGGCTGCTTTTTCTGGGAACGCAACCAGTACCTTACTTACTAGAGATTAACGACTTATCAGACTGCTGTTCATTGGAAACCCTTTTTCTGATTTAACTGAGGGAGACCACAGTTCAGGTTGTTGTGTCTGGAGAATGCTTTCCTCACTTACCCGAGGGTGACGACTGTACAGGTTGTTGTTTATTGGCACGCTGTCAGTTTCTGACAAACTGCGATCTACGCCTCCTTCTGCCATTTTCAATCGGCTGCAAGGACACATTTATTTTAATACTTGAATGGAATTATATCATAAGATGTCGATAACTCAGTTAACATGTCATCCCAAATATGCATTTTATCAGATAATGATTGTATCGTATTACCTGTTTAATTATGATTATCTGGATACGGATAGTAACTTTCTCAAATCTATTTAAAAGGCCTTAATAATGCGTTAAATTTACTAAATATACACACTGAGTTCGCAATAAACTCATCGAATTCCCCATTCAGTGTTAGATTTCTCATTTGTACGCGTGTTTAAACTTGAATTTTAATGCAAGTGCCAAGTATTAATGTCATATGTATTTGATATAAACGATAGATTCACAAATATAGCAACTCAAACATATATAGCAAATTTCTAGAATATTTGAGCAGAAATTGCAAAATTACAGTCGTTTTTAAATAACCGTTACTTTACAATTGCTTTTTCACTTTCGATTTCAACGTCATCTCACTAATAATTTTAAAACAAAATGTATATGTTAGAGTTAATATTTTCTCGAAATATACTTTTCATTATTCTGTTATGAGGAACACACGTTTTTCGATTTTAATAAAGTAAACATTAACAATACTGCGACGGATAAGATAACTAATTACAAATGAACATACCTTAAGTGTAATCACTAGATTAAGTAGAAGTAATGAATACCACTGTACGTATACATTCTATTTAAAGCGTTCGCGTCACACTTCACACTATTTATCGACATGTCATAGCCGGGTATGACAAAAGAAATCAATCAATAGTTGTAAAACTATTAGTATAAGTTTAACAGCAAAGGAACAGTCTGTACCTAGAGTTGTTATAGTATTCTTACAAATACGCATGCGGTGTCGATCTTTAAATTATTAACATATGCACCTAAACGGGCTATAGTATTCTAACAAATACGCTCTCGATGTGGATCTTTAAATAAGTAACATATGCACCTTTACTTAATAAGAACGTGGTCTATGTGTCTGGTTTATTGAAATTCGACAATGAACACCGTCTGAAAATAAAACGAATTACAGTGAATAATTGTTCTGAAAGTACACTAGTCTTAAAGCGGGACTGTACGATTTTGTCAAATATTTATGATTTTTTTTAAATGTGTTGAAAATTAGTATACATA